>CM052317.1:20537682-20633324 GCA_028455605.1 Lasioglossum malachurum
ATAGCCGGAGAAGGGCTGCCGGCCGCGCTAGCGATGGAAAGAGTGAGCAAAGACAGAATAGATCAAGATAAGAATATGTCTAATTGGAGGAACCACCTACCGGGGTAGGAGTGTGAAAAAGGAGACGGGAGGAGTGTTGGGGTGACAAAGGAAAAAGAGGATAAAACGGTTCGAAAGAGACGACAGTGTGGAGATCGGAGGGGTGGGGAAAGGGCAGGGCTAGGGGAAGAAGGGTCGGCAGGGGCGGAGGATAGGACCGAGGAAGGGGTAGGATATATTCCTCCGGCTGTAGTCGGTGACGGTGGTGGAACGGCGGCGCTGGCGGGAGAGGGGATAAAGCCCCGCAGTGCGGCGCGGTCGATACAACTCCCACCCCCGCAGAGGCTGCACCCCCTGCCCCGCGACCCCGTTCACCAGATCCCTCTTCGCTGATCCTCCGCTCTCTCCGTCGTCTCTTCCTTCCGTTCTTTCCTCGGCGACTTTACCTTGCTCATCTTTTTCCCGTCGCACGTCGTGTCTGTCGCTGTGTGTATGTGCGTCTGTGTCTCTCTCGTTCAGTCCCCTTTTCTTTTTCTCTCTCTCTCTCTCTCTCTCTCTCTCTGTCTCTCTCCCTCTCATACCTAACGCGAAGCAGTGGGTCTGTCGACATTCTTCCTTTCTTCCGTTCGTTTCGCCCTGCCTACACTGCTGGGGGCAGGAGGAGGCGAAGGAGGGCGGCAGGCTGATTAGTATGAGCGCCATCTACGCGGTTTCGCGTTCGCTGGCCGTTGCACCGAGCCGCGGAAAGAAGGTCGAAACGACTGGAGAGTCCCTGTGACCGACAAAGCCCGAAAGCCCGACTTGCCACCGTTCCATCTGCTATTCTTTCCACGCTCACCCCCGCCCCCGGTACCCTCCCCCCTCCCCATTCGTACCCCTCATTTTCTCTTCTCCATTCTTTTCTTTCTGTCTTCTTCCCGCAAGTGTACGCGATGTGTCGATGTGTGCTCGTGTGTATGTATGTGTACGAATACACCGGCCGCAACCTAGCTCTCTCACCCTCTGTTCGTTCGCCGAGCAATTGCACGGCTTAATGCCGTCGACGCTGAAAGGGGCGGGTAAATCGCGCGCAGCGGCGACGGCGGGTACGACTCGACTCGACTCGACTCGACCTGACTCGAGTCGACCACGAGACCAGTTTATTCTCGCCAGGTATCGATAGTCCCCGACGATCGCCGCTATTAACGGCACGAGAACCGGAGGCGGGGAGAAGAAAAGCGCTACCGTTGCGGGATCGTCTGAATAAAATTGATTCGTTCGCCGGTGACCCGGATGCTGCTGGACCGCGTACGACCGAATTCACCCCGCACCCTCTGCAACGTGTTTCGATCCTCTGCGAACAGACCGGATTTTCCCCCGGATGATCGGTTTCGGGCATCGCGGTGGATTTGATCGACCGGTCGGTTTGTTTCCTCGAGTCTGATTCGATCTTTGCGCCGCTTCGCCGTTTGGGTTTCCCATTAAAAATACTAGCCACCGTGCTGTTCTGCTCCGCTCTGGCTCAGAAACAGAAAGCACTCGCCTGGGACAGTTCAGCTGGGTATTGCGGCGGGTTTCGAGGCTCGAGTACAATGGTGCACCTAGAACATGCGTTGCGGGGGTCTATGAAAGAATTTTAGGGGCCATGAAAACAGGATTATCAGAAAGAACGACCGCCGAGATCGTTCGGGGGCCGAACAGCCTGAAGAGCGAGCAGGTCCCGTGAAAATTTTAGGAGACTGTGGAAAAATTTCATGAGCTACGGAAACAAGATTAACCAAGGGGATGCTGGTAAAGAAGCTTAGGCGCGTGACGTATAGCGTTGGACGAAAGTGCAAGGCACTTTATGTACTTGTACATTCCGCATACTATACACTCTTATCCTTTACATACTATTTCTAGAACGTGTGCGTCAACACTTGTCCTACGATTTATTTTACGGTTTCACTGACTACAGAATGAACCGAAACGTCTGAAAAATACTTGAATGACTTTTATAACACAATTAGTTCGGATTTTTAAGTTGAGAAAATCCTGGTTGTAAACGATCACCAAATCCACCAAAGCGGACAGTATTATATCCGCTTGATCCTCTTGTTCTGTAAAAACGGACTATAAATCGTTAGCGATTCGATTTTACGGCAGGTTAGCGCCGGCTGCGAGGACGAGATTCAAACGAAAGGTCGAGGGGCAGGCCGTTTCGAGATCTCGAGGGCTAAAGAGGCGAACGATTTGCGAAGATTGCGAAGATTGCGCCGCGCGCAGCCGACACCCCCGCCCGCCAAGAGAATCTTTACGCCCTGATCGAATCTTTATCGACATACCTGCGAGTAACTCGATTCGCTAGCGATAGCGTGCCAAGCGTAGCACTCGAAGAAATTGTTCCGCTATGCCCTGTGACAAATATCAAAGTGCCTCGAGTCTTTCGTAATGCGCGGAGATGCTTCCATTTTGATGAGTTCGACGAGACCGCTGGGAGAAACTTTTCCTGCGAATCGCACGTTCTCGATGCGGTTAGGTTTGCCTGCAAAAAGAGATATGAATTTCACTTTGCTATTGCATCTTCCCGCCGCACAGCGGTCCGGGTGGCCGATCTAACAATTTATTTGGTAAAAGATGACTTTTATCAATGCCGAGAATGTCGATAGTAATGAAATTTGATAAACGTTATAATTAGAACAAGCATTTAAAAATGAACATTTCAAAAATTACTAATTTTCTTTCGTCATCCCTGTAGAACCCGTAGGCGTTGAATCGCGGGGAGAGGCGAGAGATTAATTGCCACGGCCAACAAGAACAAGTTGATCTAGCGGCGCAACTTCGCGGAACCTTCGTAAAACTTGATGAAAGGATCGAGGTGGAGTCGAAAGGTAAAAGCGGATGATTGATCTCCAGAAGCCGTTCGATTTTCTTCTCCGTGTACGACTTTACAGAGAACCGAGTGTTCAGCAAATAGCATCGGTCTGATTTCCGGGGTTAGACGCTCGTCGTCGTCGTCGTCGTCGTCGTCGTATCGCGAGCATAGCAGTGTCTCTTTGCGATCCGCGCGGGCTCGGAAACCAGGCGTGGCAGTTTTACGGGTCGCATCGTATGAAAATTAATCGCGAGAACTTGCCGGGAACGTTGCTCCGTTAATTAGCAGCTTAAAGTAGCTCTCCCCGAGTGCTGGATAATTAAGGAGCGGGTCCGCGTTGCCGCTGGGAGAAAGAATGCGACGACTGCGATGAGAATTAAGCGACGCGCGAAGCTGGTTGACGCTGCGCTGCGTGGCTCGCGATAGTCGAATGCATACTCGATGGATTGATACCACCGATTTAAAGTAGAACCTGGCATATATGCCTCGATCGAGGCAAAACCGTCCCCACCACAGCGCTCACCGTCCCCTTCCAAAGGACGCGCTTCGCCTGTCCACTGAGAGCGCGAAAAAAATGAAGGTGACCTTGATATTTCTAAACAAATCACAGGAAATCAAAAATATTTTTGGTATGTGTCATGTGAGACCCACTGAGAACCATTCAACTTTGTCCTTCAGACATTCGCCGTATATTTAAAAACAATAACGATATCTGAGGTGGCAACGTTAGGTGACTCACCCTGTATATTAAATAAAATGTTACTCATTTTTGCCATAAATGCATAAAATCCGGAGTCTATTGATGACCCATAGATCCGTCACCGATTCGGAACGGATCCGAAAGTCTTCTTGATTCTGTTTGAATTGAACGCGCGACTCAATTGCATTTGGTGTCTTCTATAAAGAGAAAGACAGGTGACTTTCTTCGAACATTTTGAATCCGAGCGACGACGACGTCGCGTCCCTGCCGGCGAAACGTGCCGACATCCTAACTTCGGGCACAATATCCCTCAAGAAATCAGATTTCCCTCTCATTCGTCGGTTCAATCGCGGGCCGGGCGCGGGCGTCCCCGCAGAATTCAACGCCACGGAGGGATCCAGCGAAAAGGAGATCCCGTGTGTCGCCTCGCTCCTTCGATCCGTTGCTGGAAGCCGTTCGAAAAATAGGATTTCACTATCCGCCGAAACGGCAAATATTATGGGGACACGTGCAACCATGTTATCGCGTTCGAGAATCAGCGCTGCGATCCAGTCGCAACGACAGTAACCACCTCGGACTATTCAAACACAATCGAATGGCCGTACACGAATTTATCTTCTGTCCACAGTCCTATCGCGATGACCGAGTATTTTCAAAATTTACGTTATTTGATCGATCGGAAGAATTTCATTAATAGATGGGGAAGATCGCAGGGTGATGTCCCGACGCGAACGCGGTCAGGAAATAATTTCGAACCGGCCGGTCCATTAATTATTAAAGGAAAAGAGTAATGGACCAGCCGAGGACATAAATTTGGAAATCCCACTGAAAAATCCAGGCTTCTCGTGCAGCCGTGTTCAGCCGAGCTGCCGGGGGCGTGGGACAGAGCGAGTTTCGTATAGGTTTCGTATAAATTCTGGAAGAAGGTCGCCGTGATTCCGAAACTCTCGGGCTCTCGGATAAACAGAATCCACCTCGGATGTCTTCCCTCGTAATCGTTCGAGTGATTGGAAACGGGAGTCCGACGAGCGATCGATCGATCTACCGAAGAGGTTTCGATCGTCGTGAGACGCGACGCGACGCAAGCTGCGTAATTTATGGTTACTCGAGGCCACGAGAGAGAAAGAGAGGGTGTTAATCATTCTAATAATCGTACACGCCGCAACATGCGATATCAATTACGGTAACCGGTCGTTGTCCCCGCGATATGTCGGCGTGCTGCCCGCCGCAATTTACGATTTTATCGTCGTCCCCTTACGCGCAGCGTTTGACTGTCTACCGATGCATTAGCCGTTCTAAAGTCTGCTAACCACCGAACGCCCTGCGCGCACGTTGCTGGCCCGCTCCTGATTAAACTCGTGACGTAGGCGGCTAATCCACCAGTCGCCGTTCCCCGAGCACGTGTCCGAAGCCGTGACTCGGTAATTAGTAATTTTAATCGAGGACCAAATCCATCGGGAACCAGCGATTCTTCCGACTGCTCGAATAATTGAATCCGCTCGATCGGAATTGGATCCATTTTCTTGGACCCGGGGCTCGGATTATTCCTTTGCCGCGGATTGCGCAACGGAACGAAGTGGAGTCTGCCGACTCGACCATGGCGTGCGGTTAATCGAACGTTTCGCCTTCTTTTCGTTCACGAACGCATTTGATTACACGGTCCAGCATTATAAAACTTTTTTCCTGTTCAGCAATATTGCTAATTCTAAAACTAAATTCGTAAACGGAGTTGCTCTATTGCGCAACGTTTCAAATGGAATGTACTATTTTTTATACCATAGATCAATAGAGTATCAAATTCTGAGTATAAGAGTGTTGACCTTGTGGACATTAGAGCTAGTTGTAACTTGCTCTTCGAGTGAAATTGACTGTTTGAACGTGGTCCGAACCCGAACCCAATCGGGAGTATCATCCACTCGGACTGATCCATGGGGCGTGCTCGCATGAGAACGAGGGCGATCCAGATAGGAACCGAGTAACAACATCGTTCGGAATCGACGTCTCCGGGAAAGGCGTTAATACAGCTCTCCGAAAGTCCTCTTTCTTGGCCGAGTTCCGAATCGCGTAATTAAGAGGACCCTTTATTTGGCCGGGTGAATTCACTCAGCCAGGCCCTCCATGCAACCACAATATTCCCCCGGCTTGTCTCTCCGCCGTTGATGACCGATCGATCTCCGTGGAACGCTATTTTTTGCATCATTACTACCATCGAGAACGATAGGCTTCCACGGCGGAACGAAACGCGCGCGTCCGTCTTGGTAAGAGTTTCATTAGCGGGCCCTTAGCGTCGCGATAACGAGAATTCGCTGGTTGGACAGAGACTCGAGAGGGTTGCTTCTCGGTTTAGGCGAGACGGGTCACTAGCGAACCAGGATTAAGCAGTCGGAACTGTAATATTCAAGACGACACAAACACGATATTATTGCGATTACATTACAATAGGTTGGAGGGAAAGTTCTGTCGTATTTGAAATAAGTAGTTTCGCTTGTAAATCAAAAACACATGTTGCTAGTGAGTGATTGGGAAACAGGAATTGACAGATCATTTATAATTTATAAATTCAAATGTTTTCTTTGAAATACTACAGAACTCTCCCTCCAACCTAATATTCACTTGTCTGATAAGCGACGAAAGTTTCGAACGCAAAGAAGGACAGCATGTGGAAAGAAAGAGCAAATACAAAATTTTTTAATTTTTGTTTCTCTTTCTACAAAACTTGTACTGTCGCTCGGCAGACCCGACGATGCGACAGTTACGGAATAGATGGGACAAAGATGGGCGCGAGTGGAGCGAATAGGTTCGATTGGAAGCGGGAATAGCTGTCAGCGTTTGGTAGCATTAAATCAGCGAACTGCGTGGCGGCGAGAACGATGGGAGAGCACAGCGTACGGTTACATGTTCTGCGAGCGGTTGCAATACGTTCTGGCTGCGAACTGCGAGCGTGGCGGACGAAACACGCGGCCTGATAGCGGTATTACAGCACAGCCGGTGTAAAACCGTGCCGAATACGGTGGGGCAGGGGTGAGTCACTGGTACGCGCGTGTTTCTCTCTCTCTCTCTCTCTCTCTCTCTCTCTCTCTCTCTCTCTGTCTCTATCTCTATCTCTTTCTCTCGATGTTTGTGGATCGTGGATCGTGGATCACGAGCGCGAAAAGCGGCGAAGTAGGAGTCGAGCGGAGCGGAGGTAGATTGAGCGTAATGTGCCTCTTCCTCCGACGCAGATACAGTCACGGTCACCACACGCATACGGAGACATTTGCGGCTACGAGAGCCAGCGACGATGTGCGTGTACCTACACGCGTCACTGTGATCGCGCCGGTACGAACGCACCAGCACGGTAACCGATTCGACAGACAGCCGTGCAAGCATGCCGGCGAATCTGTGACACCTTCGTCCCTCTTCCGCGAACGTTGCACGACCGCTGCTCGCGGTTTGCCAAGACAAAATTCTTGTACTCCACAGTTATAGAATATAGCAGACACGATGATTGCATTTGCTTGACGTTGAGAAGATGTTCTTTTTTTTTTTGTTTAATTGCGTGCTCAGGTCACAAGCACCTAATTGACGATAGTTACAGAATATAGCAGACACGATGATTGTTTCCGACGACAGTTATAGAATGTAGAAGATACGATGATTGCGCACTTGTTTGACATTGAGAAAATGTTTTTTTTTTCATTTAATTGCGTGTTCGAGGTGACATGCACCTAACTGACGACAGTTATAGAATGTTCTGAAAGAATTTTCGAGTTCTTCCTTTTCTGATTATTCGACGACCATATAGCGAAGATTTATACCCGCACGAAAATTGATCTTGATTCTTGTCCATTGTCGACGCACTGTGGGCCGAGAGGGCGAGGTCTCGACGGAGATCTCCTTTATTTCAGTTCGCGAACTCGCAAACCGCAATTGTCTTCGGCACTTCGCCGCGCTCCCATTTTCATTCGCGCAACAACGTCGGATACGCCCCGCTTTCGATAAGTGTCCCTGTGAACCATTTTCGTTACTTCTGTGTCGAGTACGTGTGTCTCTGTTCCGATAATTGTCCTTGCGGACCCTGAACGCGATACCTTCACAGGTGGTAACATCTCAATGCACAATGCTAATTGTCTTTGCTGGTTCTCGAGTCGAGTGGTCCGGTCAGTGTAGTTCAAAGTCGATCAGTTCCATTTTCCGAAGAGCTGTTGCAATCACAATTCAGTGGTGACAAAATAATGTTGACGAAAAGCATTGGGAACTTCTAGGTATTGCAGCAATTGTGTATCAAATTGCACTCCGGCAAGAACGGTGACACAACGAAAACAATCACGATTCTCAAGTTGGAAGAGTTTTGTGTCCCTACTCTACCTTCCCCTTCCACGACGTTACTCCCCACGCTGCCGCCGTCACACAATGCCACGTGACTAATCCGGTACTGGCAGGGAGGGGGTATTCTTCCCCTCGATTCGTGCTCCCTCCCTTCATCCCCGGCGACTCCGCCTCCAGGTGCAAGAACAACGTGTGATATCCAGTGTCGCCAGAAACGACCAAAACTCGAATCTCAGAGATTTCCGGGTTCCCGATCCGATTTCGACTTCGGATACCCGAAAATTCCGGGTACCGGAGTGGTTCTGTCAGTTTTCTTTTCGAGCTAGTTCATATTTGTAGTGGCAAGAATAGATAAAGCTGATTATAGAGCCTAGTCGAATTTACTTGCAAAAATATTTTCTAAACGATTATACAAGATATTTGAAACAAGAAATTTTAGAATTTTCTTAAAATCTTTACGTCACCATTCGAACGAGACTCCACGGTTGTTATTATCGCAGACGAACTACCGCTTTGCTCGTTCCGCGTAAAATTTTCTAGGTCCGAGAGGGCTTAACAAGAACGTGGAAAAGGATTAAAGTGAACTGCAGTGCGAGGCTGTGGAAAAATCGAAGGCGCGAATGTCTCTAAAGTGGTTCCTAGACGGTCGTTCGAGTCGTTCGAGCGTTGTAGAGATAGTCAAGAGCCGCACGGTTGCAGTTTCTCGTGTCCGGGCATTTCCGCAGAAAATTTTCACGGGCCACGTGCACACACGGAGGATGGAACCGTCAGGTAGTGGGCGGCATAGTACAGTTTCGACACAGGAACAACCAGTTAACTAGTTGAACGTTCGCCGCCGTAGCCATGGTGTATGATACAATGGTCCGAGGGAACATTAGGCCAACGTTAGGCGACGTTAGAGCGATACGTGAGAGAGTGGTACCGCCAGACCAAGCGCGCGGCATTATACCTGGCGCTATTACGCGCCATTAAACCATATTAAACAGCGTTTCCAGCGCGTTTAAGGTCAGGTGTATGGGAGTGGGCAGATCGTGCTTATTTCCATTCAGGAATTTCTTAAACCTCTATGCTCCGAATTACCATTCTCGTGCTCCGTTGCCTCGCCGCCTTCGTCCGAAATGTTTCCCGTGTACCGAAACCAAATGATTCGACCCTTTTTAACAGTAACATTGAACGAACGTAATCTTCCGCTGAATGAACTTGTGGGTCAAAGTAAGCATCATTCAAGTATCTTTCTCTCTCTCTCCCTCTCTGACAGTACCGGTAGAAGGGGAAGGTAGAGTGGGTACACAAGGCTTGACACTCTTCTTATCGTATTTACCGGCGTATATACATTCCATTATGATAAAATAATGTGGGGAAATGCTGTTACCTCCTAAGATGAGGTTCGAGTGGTAGGGTGGGGCTAGGCTCCCCCTTAGATGGAAATTGGGGGAACGGGACTTATATCCCTACCCATACCCACTAAAACCCCACCGTCCAGGGCCTAGCCCTTCTCCACTATGTCCAATATACCACTACCCGGGGTCCTACTCTCCGCATTTACTCCCGTGGTGGTGGGAGACTCATCGTATCCGATCTTCTGCGTCCTCATTGGGCTTATTTTTCCTCTTTTTTTTGTTAAGGGGGAGGCTAAAACCGAGGGCAAACCACCGTAAACACCCATCCCCGGGACGTTCAATGGACCGCCCTCTAGTATGCATTTGGCGCCCGAGCTTATGAAGAACTAAGGGTCTCCACTTTTCGCATTGCCCTTAGTTCTTCGTCCCTCGAGGCCCACCACCACGCCTCTTCTTGTCTTTCAGGGGTTATTTTTCCCCTGAATTCGTGCTCCCTCCCGTGATCTGTATGACTTCCGGCATCGCGATACACTGGATCGTGAAAGTTGTCTTTCCTTCGTTAAGCGTCCGCGAGACGACGCGACACGACGGTAGAGTAACCTCCCACACGTTCAAAGTCGAGCCGAGCTTTGTGTTATCATTCCCGCGAGTCTGAGTTTCAAGTATTCCAATCAGCGGTTACGCGACAATTCCCGCGGGCGTCAGCTCATTCATTTTCCCGCGGCATTGTCCAGAAGCAGACTGCCGCGAAAGAATGACGGACACCGACGACGCCGACGCCGACGCCGACGCCGACGCCGACGCCGACGCGGGGGGAAGACAGATAGAAGATGGCGAGACTCGGCGAGGCTCGGCGAGGCGTTCGTCGGAGGCATTCAGCGACACCGACTAATTTATCTCGCTCGAACGGGGACTGGCTGGCTCTCGATACTTCTCAAGGATGCCGCGGAGGAACGTGGCGGGCGTTATTCAACGGAGATTGCGGGGACGATGCCACGAGCCGGCCGGCCTGCGGAATACGCAAGTCGAGGCATTTAACTTTCATCGGGAAAGGGAATGAATGGGCGCGGCGTACCCTCCGATAATCGATCCCGTTTTCCCACGTTTCGACCTTCGTTATCGGATCTTCCCGCAGCTCGAGATTCCCGGCCGACACGGTTCCTCGAGCGATCCAATTTTGTCGGTCGCCTCGTCGAGAAAATAAATGGATGGATCAGCATCTTTGCGTTCGACACGATGCAATTTAGATAGAATTTATATACAGGCCTATACCCGCCTCGAGCACTCGGACACTCTTGAATCTTCACTGAAAATTGCTGATATTTTAAATACAGGGTGAACCACCAATCGTGACCATTAGAGATTTTTATCACGTATAGCATGGTTTCAAGCAGCGACAAAAAATAAAAGTTATTCCAAAATTTTCTACGATAAATATCATTAATATAAAAACTTGGTTATTATTGAAATTTAAGATAATTTAGACAAAATATAAAGAAACAAATTCGAAGAACAACATGATTAAAAATTATCGATTTTTATACCTTTTGGTTACAAGTAACAGTTATTAGCGTCCAAAAAATTGAATCCTCCTCGATAACTGTCATCGACGAAGAAAAACTGTTTCGATTACTCAAAGGCGTTATCGATGAGAGAAGTTTATTTCGATCGCTCATGATGGAGGTCGTAGGCTGTAGGTACGCGTCCACAGGCACTCGTTTAATTAAAAAGTGTAGACCCGTTTCGTTTGTCCGGAAAGAATTCCAGGAGAAATATCGCAAAAGAATTTAATACCGCGACGCGCGATAGTCGTCTGTGATGTAATCCCGCAGTAGAAAAGGCCGCGACTGCTCAGACACAGGTTTTCGATTTAAAGGTAGATTTACTGTGAACGTCGAAAGCGCCAAGACCGTTGTCACATATCAAAACTGTTGCACCTGGATCTGTTCCACTTTCCGACGGACAGAAAAATTAAATGCACAGGCGGCGGCCGATGCAACGGTTCAAAGGGTATGCCTTACAATGTGCAACGGGCGCGCGTGTGTGTCCGTGAGTGTACGTTCTCAAGCCAGATTGCATTTTTCTGGAGTTTCTGTGGCTTCCGTTGACGCATTCTCTCCACTTTCGTCACGATATTTTCCTGTAGATTTAATGTCGCATCACTGCGTTTTCTGCTCCCGTGCTCGGAATATTTTTTCGCGAGAGTCGCACACACAAAGAGAACGTTAATGGAATCCCATCAGCCATACGTTAAAAATTCAATTTTCGTAATGTTCTTCCAGATTACAGATTATCGATCGAGCGAAACTGTGAATGGGCGCTTCGTGCGCCATTATTTGTAATTACAGAACAATCCATTCGACCTGTCAACCGATTTGTCGTTGATAAACGAATCGACGATTTTTATTCAAATTCGATGAATTCTTCGATTGCAATGGATTAGTTAAATTTATAACGTCGAAATATCGATTCGCAGATAATGAACAGTGAGATTTTTTTATTAAAGCCGGAATACAACATTTAATTTCGTTTCGTTTCAAATTTAATTCACTGCGACGATTCGCGAACGAGACAGGGTTTTATTCAATTTCACGGGATTCTCTATAAAAATGAAAATTTCTGCGAATGAACGACGACGTTAAGCAATACAGCCCGTGCAAAGTAGATCGCCGCTCTTCCTATTTACATATATTGGATTGCAAAAGTTTCATAAAACACAGCTAGAAAATATAAAAAGGCCAGCAGAAAGTATGTCTTACTGTCACGTTTTAGCTGGAAGTATTTTTTAATGGAAGTAAAGGGTAAACTTTGCTTTACCGGACTCAAAATTTGTGCCTTTCTCCTATAAATTATGATGTATTAGGTATGTAATCTAGTAGATTTGTACCTGGCGTAATATTTGGAATAATGGTACATTAATTTTTGTTTTTCTTCGATTTTCTCGAGTCAGCCTGCACGTGTTTCGCTGGCATCGAACTTGAAGATATTAAATGTCGAAGTTCATTCTTCCCCAACTCTCCTTTACCTTTCGAACTCCGAAGTAGGTAAAGTGTATTTTCATCTTCCCTTTTGTTTCTCGTTTCCTTCTCTCCCTTTCGCGAAAGGAGACTGCTGATCGCGGTAGAACCGAGTAGGTCCCACCGGTTTGAAATTTCGAAAGACACCGCTGGGAGAAATATTTGATTGTTTGCGCGGTAAACAACGATCTTCCCTTTCACAGTGGTGGGAAGAAGCGGAACAGATGCTCGACGTGTAGTAGAGTTCACACGTTGCTGTGCCCTGTAACTGTCAACGTTTTTCTCCTGAATATTTTTCAAATTTTACGAGTCACGCGCGCCGGTCGGATTCTATTCGACAGCACGCGCGTCACAGACAGATATTGAAATCGAGTTATCTCGGAAGCGGTGTTTCATACAAGACAATTTTATTCTACATTTTTGACTCTTTCCTCATGAAAATTCGTCGCTTTTCCGGTTTCACTGTGTCGGAACGATCAAATTCACAAATATCGCTGAGAGAGCCTTGCCGAACAAATACATTTTCATAATACACGGTGTCTGTTTTCTCGAAACTCACTTTTCGAGGCGTAAAGTATTTTAGGTTTAAGGTTGCAGGATGCTAGGTCGTTGAATTGAATAATATTATGAAGTCAGAAATATACGATCGAAATAAATTTCTCTCATTGATAACTGTTATAAGTGATCGAAATGAATTTCTCTCACAACGATACCATTTACCAACAAGAAAAAATATTTTCGGTCTCTTCCGTCGTAAATGCATAAAATCAGCACGAGTATTTACGCGAACGTGGAACAGTTTCTTGGGTTTTGCAAGCTGACAAGTGTGACGAGCGCATAAGTGCTTGAAGATCGGCGGATATTGGCATCGCTCGAACAGTATGTATAGCGAGCAGTTTCGAACGGTGGAAGGATCGTGAAAAAGGAAAGTAAGTCCGATTGGATATCGTTAAACTCGGCGGAACGTTCTTCCTGCGTGCTTCCACGGCGTCTGACCATTCACGGGGCAACTCTACTTGAACCAGCAAGAGCTGGAACCGCTGTTCCTTCGGAGCGCGCCCTTTGTTGCACCCGGCCGGTTTAAATAATTAAAGCGGCCGCGTCGCGATGAAAGAACGCCGGGAATTCCGTCGGACTTTAATTACTCGCGGAGGGTATCCACTTTGGGCCGGATACTTTGCTGAATAATTTTTCTTTTTCATTTAATTCCGCCGCGCCGCGCCGTTTCCCTTTCACGCTGTTGAATGCGTCTCGATCCGTGACGAACACCGCGCTTCGCGGCAACAAACACGCCGTTTCAACAAGCTTTCTCCTGAATGTAACGCGGCTAATGAAACCGGCTGCGAAATACAAAGAGAGTACGTTGTCCTAACAGTGCTCGACAGTATCCAACAGCCTCTACTCCCGAAACTCGTCAAAATAATAGATGAGAGTAGGGGAAACCACGGTCGAAAGGAACAGTTTGATTGTCGACTACGTTCTCGACTGATTTGCAATAATAATGTTCAAGTTCTCAACTCATATGGAAGCCAGAGAAAGTGTTACAACCGTTCCGTACCTCGGGGTGGTTATAACTGGACAGCGGATTTAATGCATTTATGGAAAAAATGAGTAGGTATAATTTGTGCAAGAAACGGAATTTAAGATGAAAATGACTGGAGAGTCTTTAGCTATTTCCAAAGATTCTATTCGCAAGGTACGCGTAAATCTGATTTGAGCCAGTTTCTAGAAGCCCCGAGCGCGATGTAGATTCTACAACGGGCCAAAATGATCATCTAGCTCCTTAGGCCTAATCCGGCTTAACAAACACTCGAGCAAAGGATCTGGCATGATCCCGATCAGCAGTTCTCGCATCCTTCGAGCGAGAATGGCCCTCGGTTGAGAGCCAGAACCACCGCTCTATTCTCTCCTGATATTTCCAAAGGATTGGCGGCGGGTGCAGCGAGGAGACTGTAGCACTGGCCAATAGTATTGGCGAAGACGAATAGGGTCATTGGTTTTCCAAACCAACGGACCAGCTCCCGGGAACCGTTCCCAGACTCTGATAAAGCCTCGGCTCTCCTCGACATCGATCGTCCTGGATGCGTTCGTCTCCGCGTGAACCTAACCCCCCGCGCCGTGGACTCCCGAAGGGACTCTGTTTAATCCACGGGGAGATCGCGGATTTCCGGTTCGCAAATAACGTGGAATAAAAAGAAACGTGTACTGTTAATTTTAGTCAACTAATATGGAAATGCTGATTAATTTATATTGTATATTTTTTTATTGTATTTTTGTATTGTATTGTATTTTTCGGTTTGTTTAAGAAAAAGCGTCGGTCGGTCCGGAACTAGAGGAACTCGCGCTGCATGTTCTGCGCGGCGGAGACGTTCGCGGCGGAGACGTTCGCGGCACGGTGAAGCACATGCACGCGATTTGCTCGATGACGGAACCGTTCGCGGGGCGACATACGAGCAGCAGCAATGTCCGCGAGTGCATCGTGTGCACTTAAACGAGCTCAATCGTACGCGACCCCATTTAAATAACGACGAATTGGATCCCGGAGTGTCTCGTTTTCTCTTGACGACGCGCGACGAAGCGGAGAGTCTTGCACGCCTCGGTTTCTCGTCTCAGCCGGTTCCTCCCGGGAAGTTCGGAACGATCCGGTTGCCGCCGGTTGCGCCAGGTATTCCTTACCGGCAAATTGAGTTCCGGCGATTTCGTTAACGTCAGCGCTTTGCTGTCCGGCCACGATTTCTTGTAATCGAGACGATTAATCGAGGCGACGACGTGGATCGCTTCGCTGCGCCTCGGAATAGCAGCGTTGATGACGACCGACGCCGCGCCGGAGAAACGGTGGCCTTGGCGCATTGCATTGGGAAAAATAACGAAGCTGACATTGAATGACCGAATGATATAATGATATATATATATATATTCGAACAATTCGGAGAACGAGCGAAAAAAGTGTCGGAATAATTGGAAGTTTGATGAGACAAAGAGAGAAAGGAACGCGAGGTAGGTAGCGGCGTCGTGACAGGTGCGCTTGCTCCGATGCCAAAGTTCTGCTTCCACCAGCCACCAGTCGTCCCGAGAGGAACAATGAACCGGCCGTGGCGCCCGGCGTTCCTATCCAGTTCGAACCGGAAAACCGGCGACTGGCGGTCTCGGACGACTGACGATAGCGTCGACCAGTTATTGGATACTTGGCTATCGACAAGGTCTCCGCTCCTCGTTCTTCCCTCTTCTGCGTTTCAATACCCGGGGTTCACGTAACTTCTTGAGGACGCGGCCCAGACGATCGCAGGTTGATCGTCCTCACCTTGACTTCTCGCGATAACCGCCAACTATTGCGGAAGATACGGGACACGAAACATGAACCGTTAAAAAAAAAGGTACATACAGATCGAATTGCGTAACCTTTTTCGAAGTCGATTAAAAAAGCCTCTTGTACTTCAAGACTATCTGTTTAGATCCCTGACCGTTCTAGTCCTGTACGTCCAACAGTTATTCTGAAGAAAATTCTTAAAAATCACTGGTTTCCACTGCCGTTACGCACGAAGTTCGATGGGTTAATATTTCATCATCATCCATCTCTCATGTCGATTCGATAGATTTCTCACTAATTCTGCACAGCGAGAGCAAAGGGATCTGGAACAGGTGAATTTTCACGTCGAGTTGCACTTGCGAGCTCGATGATATTCGTCACACGAATGAATTCCGAATATAGCACATAAACCGAGTATTAATGTTTCGTACGATTACCAGCGACTCGGTCGAATTAAATGGAATTTTACGGAGGATCGAAGTCCGTTTGAATGATAGTGGCACTCGAACGAGAGTGATGCTTTAAGGTACCTTCCGCATTTTGCATTTATATTTATGAAAGATAGGTGGATTCCGATTGTTCTCGCTTGTTGAGACAGCGAGACGCTGTCGAGCAGTCTGCTATGAATATGTAGCCCGAGACGAACTCCCGATGCGAACGAGGCTCGATACACAATTCTTTGGAATGGTAAAAATTTGGTTAACTCGGGGCATTCGAGGACGGCTCGAAGAATGCGGAGCGCGGTGAAATCGCGTCGAGACTGACATTGACACGGTCGGATCCCGATCTCAGCGAATTTTTCTTGGTTAACGCGCGACAGAGACGGCGACGATATACGGTCTAGAAGCGGGTGACCAGTCTATCTTCGTTCCGCGGTACACGCTTATCTAGAGAGCGAGAGCTATTTCCGGCTCCCGGGGGACGTTAGCGGCAGACACCAGTCGAAGATAATATCCGAGGGCAATAGTTACCAGCGAGCATCCCCACGGTAGGTTTCCCCGGTTTTCGGTTCAGGTGACGCGAAAGCTCGCAGCCGCTGCAATCCGGCTGTGAAATTAATCCCCGATGCCACCCTCCATCAATGATCCCTCGATCGATCCGACCATTTATTAATATTCCTTAGAGGAAGAGCTGGCGATGCGGTTCCCTTGTCATTTTTGTTATCGCAACGGAAACATTCGACGCAGAACGGTATTATTTGTTGCGTCCAATCGATTTATACAGGGTGTGTCACCGGATATTGCCACCTCGATTTACGTCATTATTAACACTAAACCTACCTTACCTGTAGAATTAAACTTAGGAATCACCTTTCTCGAGAAAATACATTTTTGAGACACGCTGTAACTTACTCCCTCGAAACAAATTACCATCGTTGAAGCATTGGGACGATAATATACATAGAAGAAGTTTTATCTAACTTTTAGATCGTACGGAAGAGATAATCTGGGAAATTATATAGAGGTTTATATACATATACATATGTATATATCTTTCCTTCATTAAGAGTTATATTACGTTAAGGCTAATTGGTGGATAGTGTAACGTACATCGAATCGCTTGGTTATTGTTCCCAGGCAGTTATTGTCGTTACGCAACTCTTAATTAATCTGTTAGGCTCGTGGAAATCGTTGGGAACGCCACGACAGGAGCAATTCGCTCGAAGAATACACTGAACGTAATTCTCCGTAATGACAGGCTGATGTTGTTCGGACAAAATTTACGAAACTTTAGAATAAAAATCACAGGACTTCGAGAGAAGATTCGCTGGAGTAGAGTTGAAATCATAGAGAATAAGGAGAACCGAGTCGCATATGGTCGGGTACAGTTTAAACCGGTGAAATTGGCGTGTATGCAATCGAGTAAGGAGAAGCGGATCGCCGTGGTCAGACATTTCCAAACCGATGCGACGCAATGGAACGAACCATTTGGGATCATAGTGGTGTAAGTCCGACTTTCGTTCTTTTGTTTGCAACCTCTTTTATCTAAGACAAAAAGGAGACATGTTACTTCCATTGAAGTATGCCCCATCTATTAATCACCCAATTTTTTAACTGAATTAAAACCGCGGAAGATGTACGAGATGGCGGTCCTCATTCTGATAACGAAGTGGAAGGATGTACCGAATAATTTTGCACTTTCATTAATACGTACAGTATATCGGTGTACAATAGAATTTATTTTCATGTACAAATTATACGAAATCTCTAGTGGAACTTTTATGCGTTGCTACTATACATTTCGCAAGTGTCCGGATACTTTTAAGCGATAGTGTACGTATGTACATATCTTACACCACCATGACTCTCGGCCCGCCATTCGTGACCGATGTTTCTGATGCGATAAGACAAAATGTTCGATGATAGCGTTACGTATTTAGCGAGTTCGTGAAAAGTGTGCACGGTGTGGAAGGTTCTCGTTAACACCCGGCTAAATCCGCGAATAAAATGAAGCATCTCACCAGTCGTGGATTCGCGTCGCCATATTGCCGGCCCAGAAACAATCCTCCACAGCGTCCGCCGTTCTACTTGGCCAACTACACCTAATTGCACCGTATCCACGCGTGGTTCACGAGGGGTTCACTGTCACCGGCGTGCACAAAGGAACAGGTCCAGAACTGGAACCGCGTGAACCGGTTCACAAGATCAGCGGAGCGCGGAATTGTGTCTCGATTGAGGAAGTTCGAATAAAGGAGCGAACCTTATCGTCGGGCGGCCGGGTATTCAATAATTGCTGAGCGCTAATCGAGCCGAGCCGGGACCGCCGGGCTTACCGGTTTGAACCGGTCCTTACCACACTCTCGACGATTCGGTGAATGGCTGTTCGAACCGGAAAGAACCAGCGGAGGCGTCATTCATGAGGAGCAAAGACCGATGCCTAGCGTGGCTCTCGTTTTACGAGTACGCTGCGCGGCGCGTTGATACGCTTTTAGCCTCGCGTCTTCTTCATTCTCGGGTTCTTGCCCACGGGGTTTGTTTGCAAACACGCGCGGACTCCGTTCGAATGTGACGTATCGTCGCTGTGACGGAGTCGCGGGAAACGAGCCTCCGGGCGAAGACACGATGATTCGGGGGCCACACGGTGGTGCGCACGGCCGATTCTACACTCCGGGACGAAAAGATAGCACACTTTGAAATAACATGGTAAAATGGGGCTCATACGATACCAAACAAATTTTTGTTTTTATGTAATTTTTTTAGAGATATGAAGGTCACCTTCATTTTTTTTTAATGGAATGAGGGATTTTTTAATACATCAATCGATGCAGCTGGACATTCGTTATAAAAAAAGTACTAACCTATGTATGTCGAAAAGTTTGTAGTTCAGGAGATATTTCAATTTAAATAACTCTAAAACACCATTATACGGTCGTACTAAGACGTTAGTAACATAATGGTTGAATTTCGTTGACCTCCGAGAATTTTAAATTTCTGAAATTTAATTTTGCAAGATATTTCGCTTTGCCATGCTTGCCGGCTTTTCTTCTAACGTGGCAAAACGTTAAAGTGTCGCGCGCGAATTGAACGATTCGCGGGGAATGAATTACGGCGAGCCAGTTCCGAGTCCGCGAAGCAGATAAAGTATCAGCGCGTGGAGATTGACGGCTTAAAAGGTAATCTATGAATTGTTTACGCTCGCCCACCTTGGTCGCAATTGTTGTATTTGTTCGTCAAGGCCGTGCATTAACGAGTCCGTGGCGCCAGCGCAGTCTCGTCTGTTCTTTTTCCACGAATTTCGTCGATCCTCCGACGTGTAGCAATTAACGTTGACGCAAGTATCATCTTTGTCGCGACTAAACAGCTTCGAAGAATCGCGTTCTGCGTCCAAATGAAACGGCCATCTTCATTCAGTCTCTCTATCCCTAATCTCCCATTATCAGATTGCAAATACACATTTGTCCGAGGAAACTTTACGATCTCCAATTTTCTGTTTTCCGTGAATGAACAGCCACGTGCATTTGCATTTATCACGCGCATTCTTCCATTTAAATTTAACAATATTCTGGTATCCAACAAACATTGACTTACTTTTTGGATACTTTTTGGATCCAGTGTATATTCGTAAAAATGATGCGAGAAGAGAGTTGGGTGTGTAGTTGTTAACGTAAACTGCAAGGTGCATCTTCCCGGGGAAAACCCGGTTACAATAATCTGCGGGTTACACGCTACATATTCTGTATAGGATCCCAGCCGAACAGAATCCGCACTGTAAATCTGATCTTGGGATGATCAAAGGACTCCCGGCCAACGCCATTAGCCGAGTCGGACGGTATCCTTCCATAAATCTTCCTTAGAGTCTAACGCGTTTCGGAAGGGACAGATCCAGTTTGGCAGCGGCCGCGGAATGTTCTTTCCAGTAGTAGCTACCTCAAATTAGCCTCGAGTCCGCTTTGAATCTTACTTTCAGCCGGAGTTATGCACGTGTTCGGCGGACACGTTCGCGTTTGTTTTTTCGCTTTGAGACCTCTGAATATTGCGCTAGACCCATCCGGTTTTTGACTCACTGCTTCCGAGGCAGTCCAGACGCAGAGCCATGCGTTTTGTCGACTCACCGCTTCAGAATACTATTATAATAGCAGAATTAGCAAACCGAGAAAAATGAGTTTTTAGGAGCTTGGAGTGATAACGTAGGAGTAAACACTCAAAATGTTGTTATTTGAAAAAAATGTTTTTTTTTACATTTCGAATTTCTGTGTAGGGGGGGCCTGATTTGAGGTGTTAAGAGGTTGCTCGCGATCCTCTAAGCCGCGCGCAGCCCATGCACATGTATGAGTTGCAAATTGCGACGACACTGATATCCGCGCCGCGCCGCGCCGCGCCGCGCCGCGCCGCGCCGCGCCGGTGTCGTCTGCCTTTTATGCGAACGGCTCTCTGGCCTTTATCCGGTTTACTTCCGTCGCGACCGAACGACTTTCGGCATTCGGTAACAAGTTTCCTTTGAACGCGACGACAAACAACCCGAAGAACCGAGGCCGACGGTTGTAACCGGCGATTCCAAGTTTCCAGTCGACACGTGTATTGTCTGAGTTACGCGAATAGCCCGTCGAAACGAATACAGCCGATGTAATTAAACTTCTTCCGAGGAGAAGTCGCGAAAATTCTGGGAACCCGGGGAGCGATCGTTGTTTGATGCTCGACCGTCGTACTATGTTAGCTGGTAGCTGCGCGATCTCGCGAAATTCCTCGTACAAAACTTCAAGTTTATTCAATCGAATCTTGTTAGTTCTTTAGCGCTTTTTCGATATACGAAACTTGAGAAATTGACGTTTGGTCACAAAAAAAAAAGAACGGAATTCCAGCCGACACGGAATTTTCAGTCACGTCCGGTCCAGCAGAACGCAATTACCGATGCCGGTGCCCGGTGACGTTCGAATCTCGGACCGTCGATAATTGCTTAACGGGGTTAATAATTAACCCCTCGATTCCCCCGCGAGTTTCCACGGTATTGTTCGCCGCACTGTTTACGTCACTATAATTCGACTAAACGCTGCGGCCGTAATTTCCGTGGAAAATCGAGGACAAGGTTCATCGAGTACCGGAGGCGGCGTTTGGGAATCGGTGAACTTCATTATCAACCGAATGGTATTCCGAACGAAACCTACAAAACTAGACGACGCTCGTCGGATTCGATTTTCTGGAGAAGATACCGCACAATTATTAAGGTTTCTCGTTCCCCACGACGCAAATAACATTTTCCCCGTATTATATGTATTAAAAACACTAAATAATAAAAATTTAACATTAAAATTAATTTTATATGAAAATTTTATTTAATAAGAATAATTTACGGAGGTGAAAGTTAATTCTATTAAAAAATCTATTGTTGAATTCTCTCTATAAAATGTTATTTGAGGAAGTAATATTTTTTATATTGAAAAATAACATTTTCCCCGGGGAAAAAATCGGATTCTTCGGTGGTGGCGCTCGAGGTGAATTTTTGCTCCCCGCGGTTGCATCTCGTGTGCGAGTCGTTCTCCGATTTCTCAAATACTTCCGTAACGCAGACAGCTTATCAGTGTCGAAATGTTTGCGCAGTTTACAATGTTGGGAACTAATCAGTTGGATCGTCTGATGATCACGAGGCAATTGCTCGTGGGACATTTCGATGCTAAATCTGAGTCGTGTTCAAACAAACTCGGTGTGCAACGCTTTGTCGCAATGCTCCTGATAGATCCGCGGATATAATTCGAGCCCTCTAACCTCGGCATTCGAGTCACGGACCACCCGTTATCTACTAGACAAATAACACCGATATGCATTGACAACAAACGGTCGTGTTTAATGCAGGCCGGAACATGGTAAATTTAGCAACGCTGTGTCTCGGTCAGATTTCAAGCGATTTCAAGCGCACTCCCGTCCACAAGTCACCGGACACTTATTCAAATTCGGATGCAGACGATTTTTTGTTATTTAAGGACCTGCATTATGAAATAAAAATGCTACTTACTAATTTTTTATAATGTAGAGGATGTGCGAATCAAAAACTGACCAAAATATTCAAGTATACACCAAAGTATATTTAATTTTGCAATAAAATATTATCGTATAATAGCTACATCTAATCAGAATGAAACAATAAAATCGAGCTGGAAGCTTGTATTCTTTAATTACCATTTTGTTTGAAGTTGAAGGTTGAATTCCACGATTATTTGAAGTATTTCTTTAGGAAAATGGTGGACAGTACTGAACTCCGTCAAGGCAACCAAGTTCTGAGCATCGTTTACAATAAATGCAGACCGCGGTTAAGTATAGTGAAGACTAAAAATACCAACTGGTTAGTTTGATCCATTGACCTTTTCGATCCGGCGCGCTTCAAACAAAAAGTACTCGATGCGAGCAGAACGAGTTCGTGAAACATGTTTGAACGTGTACGCTTGGATTTTTCCAGTGTTTACAGTTTTTATCTGAACACCATCGACATTATTTATCATTTCACCACGGAAATGTTAAATTAGCTTTATTATCATATCGTCAATATCTTGAATTGTTTTGATCAAGAAATATCCAGTTTTATTACGCGTATCATTTCATCGCAGAAATGTTTAATTATCTTTCTTATCAATTATTACCGTATCGCCCCAATATCATGAATCGTTTCGATCAAGAAATATCCAGTTTTCTTGGAAATCATTTTAAAACCGAGAGATAGTAATGTCTGCGGTCCAGTGTCCATTTATTCAGTTGGACATTAGACATAGGCCTAAAGAATTTGAGAATTCTTGAAATTATAAAGACTCCTTTAAATCTTCAATTCAAGCATATATTACAAATTGGATCGAACCTATGCACCGAAAACATTAACCAAAAGTTTATTTAGTAAGCTACGATCGACAAATAGATGTGCTCTTCCAACCTTCTTGCATTCAGCAGATCTTATTCTCTGCTGCACGCGGTACGTTAACGCAAGAAACGGTAATAAAATTTCTAATTCGGTAGGTTTAGTGCTAAATACGACTGTCTGATGGGTTATTTCCACCAGTCCGATGATAGCGGTGTTGAGCGATAGCGATCTTCGGAGCAAGAGGGTCGATGGGTGGGCAAGAGAATCGATTGCTGCGCAGGGAATTTTTCCGTCGGGAACTGGGAGGAACCGAGTTGCGCCCGATCGACGAGACGACGGGGATCGAGGAACGGTCGCGTCGAGATATCGTGATCCACCGGCACGCACGCGGTAGCGTGACGGCACACGCGTTTCGTAACTGGCGTGGCTTGGCGAGACACACGCAGAAACGTGGCCCGCGCGCGGCGTGGCTGTGTTTTGCTCTAGCGGTGTTGCCTCCGTTCCGTCTCGCCCCCTTCCCTCCTTACCCGGCTGCCGGCTGCCGCTCCCTCCTCTCTGTCTCCCTTTTCGCGGGACGAGTTCGAGTGATACGCGAGATTGGCGCAAGGCCAGTCGGCGATTGCGTAACCCGCGTCACTGCGACTCGCTCTCGACCGCTCGATGAATGCCACGCCACGGCCCGAGAAGCCCCCTCCCGGAAGACACCGGGATAAGAACGGTTCACCTGTTCAATTCTGGACAATCGAACCTTCTATGCCATTTGTCGCCCCTGGCTTGCTCGGCCGGAAGTGAGGAACGCTTAGAAGGACCGAGCAATGCCACGGTGAGAAGTCTTGGATCGGCTGTCCGACTCCCTGAAGATCGGGGACCCAGGTCCACGTTGTGACAAGAAATCGAACAACTGTTCCATTCTGGGTAGCCAAAATCACCTATGCTATTTATCATCCCTGGGTCACTCATCCGGAGTTGGGCCACACTTCGAATAATACAAGTATTAGATCGAATGATAGACTCCCTGAAGATTGAGGTCAACGGTCTTCGCTATCGTCAGACATCGAATTCGTTCATCTCACCACTCGTTTGGTCCTCTTGAAGATATGGAAGCATCGAGTGAATGGAAATCGTAAGACGTAGAGGCTGGGATAGAATTTTTGATTGTTCGGAGGTTGAAGCGTGGGGTTTCCACTGTCGATAGACATTGAATAGTTTACCTGTTCACTTAGGACAATCGGAATTATATGAGACATCTGTCCGTCCATTGGTTTGCCGAAAGGTTTGCAGGAATCGAGTAAATGGTCGCCATATGATGGAAAGTTTGGATAGACTTTTAAATCGTCCGAAGATTCAGGCTTAGAATCTCGCCTACTGTAAGTCCTTCGAACGGCCAGGACTCTGTGCGCCATTAGTCTCCGAGGACCTCTCCGCTCCACTTCGGATTTCAAGAAGTTTCGAAAGAATGGGGAAAGCAGCGATATCGCTCGAGGAAACCATACGATGAGGGTAAAAGTTCGAACCCTTTTGCATATTGTATTAGCAACAGCGTTGCTTATCGCGCGACGATGAGTTCTGTTGTGGGTTTAATGGCACTGCTAACGATCGGAGGGTGAAGGATCGGATAGAACTTTGTCTCCCTCGCAGATTAGGCTGTGGATTTCAGTCGGAAAGCTGAAATACGCCCTGTTATAGACTGGCAAAGTAGAGTGAATGACTTTAGGGTGGAGCCGACTCGGAGAGAACGGAATAACGGGATAGGGAGGAGGGGGTCGATAGACAGAGAAAGGTGCACCAGTCGAGAGAGGGATGCACGAATACGTTCAAGGAGATAGACGCGAAAGAAGAATAAGATTGCCATGGCAGACCAACAATTTATACAAGCCTATCGAAATCACGACCTACCCTTACGGACACCGTGTCGACAAACCTTCCGAAACGACGATCCTTTATACTTTCCCATTTCTGCAAGTTAGACGATTTTTAGACGTATATGTACTATTTGAATAAATGTTGAGAAAGAGGGATTGAGAAATTGTGGGATGATTATGCAACAGCTCTAGAAGAGATCGTCTGCAACTATTGCAGACCATGCGACTGTTGCAGAAAGTGCTACATAATGCGGAAACGATGTACCTACACGCTTAGACGTAGCGTGCCTCCGGCTATTTAGGCACTTACAGCTGTTCCTTCGTCGCATCTTCCAAAATCTGAAATCTCCGATTATATGCAGTGCTCCTGAGGAGCGAGAGATTTTATTATGAAACGTAGTAACAGTCTTCATCGTTTATTAAAAATAAGCATAAAACTTTCAGAATTTAACCTCCAGTTACTCGCACTCCATTTTCTACGTAACTGGTTACATGGAACTTATTTCTTCCCTTAATGATTTTGATAGAGAAGAAATCATATATTGCCATCTTCGATTTTCAAAATTTTCCTACAATTTTGAATTCCATTTACTCAATTTTGCTATAAATGCATAAAGATCCGCAGTATAATTATAAGCAATAATAATTATATTGCTTAAGCGACCGTGATTAGCTCATTCTCTCCTAGTTCACGTTTGGCTCATAAATTCAAGTTATGGACACGCTTTCTCCGCTATCTCGTTCTGACATTTACACATGTTCCATTAGTTACGTCACTACGATAACAGTTTTATGTAAATGGTAAGTACTTAACAGAAAGATACTTGTCCCACACATACATATGCGAGCTACAGTTTACAATGAGAACGTTACCGGCGAGCTTCTCAATAACCCGAGAACTGCAGATATAAAATTCGTATCGGTTTTCGGCTAGCGTACTCTTATCGTCGCTTTACGGTCGAGAAGCTGAAAATGCGTCGATCGTTCTGCACTATGTCAACCATCGAAACAGAAAGCGATTCGCAGGGAACAGGTTTGCGATCATCGTAAAGTCGTCGACACACCGGTCGTAAAGTAAAAACAGGATCTTCGTCGGTTCCACGCGATCTTATCCGATCGCATTTTCCCTCGAATACGTCCAGCTCGACGTGTTAATTTATCGATCATACGCCGGCGACACGGGGGCTCAAACGATCGTTACTGACGAGCGGAAATGAAACTGGTCGCGATTGAAATCGCCCGTCGAACGAATCGCGAATCGCTTTTGCAGAAACGACGTGACAACTCATCGCACAGTGGTCCGGGTGATCTAACAGTTCACGAAGATTTTAGATCTATTTGGACGTTTAACTCTAATAATAATTTTCCTATAAATTATGATGTATTTGGTATGTAATCCAGTGGATTTATACCCGGGGCGGCTGTAAATCAAAGTTTCGACCCTGTAGGATCAATGGTTCAGGAGTTATGCTTGCTTAAAGTTGAGCAATCTGCAGTGTTTTTGACATGTGGTAGTTGGTTGGTGATTAGGTCGGGTGGGGGCGGCAAAAGGTAAGCGGCTCGCGACCGTCACTACAAACCAATATGGCGGCGCCCTTAACTGTCAAAAACAATGAAAAAAGCACAGCTTTAAGCGAGCAAGAAACGTTTAATTTTCGAATTAAAATAGCTCCGAGTGCAAAGGGTATAAGTGCAACAATGTAGATCGTTGAATCCGTTTTGACATCAGTTACAATATTAAGAATCGAGTTTCAGATATGTAAACGCAGCCCGTGTGTCGGTTTTATCGTTTCCGAATCGTTAAATAAGTCGACGGCGCGGTATCGATAAAGGAGCGACTGTTGGGAGCTACTTGATCGCGGTCCGAACGATTGCTCGAGCAGATAGGCCGAACGAATCGATATCGAAACCTCCTTTTAATCGGTAATCGAGTGATGTTATCGAGAACGAAGTATTGACTTGGCAAAAGCCCCGACTGTCTACTTTTTTCCCCCGTTCTCCCGATAGTTCTTCGTCCTCATGTATCGTATCGCGACGGGGGCAGACCGATCCACCTCCCAGGGATGGATTCCTCTATTCCTCTCCATTCTAAATAAAATTAAACGGCCGAACCGCGCGCGGCCGGAACTTCCTTCGTAGCTGCATCTTTACAATCTCAATAATAGTAAATTAAAAATATTAGAACCCATCATTTTTTGTCGGGTCCCTAAGCGTTAACCCCTTGCCCTACGATTTATTTTACGCGGTTGCTTATTGGTTAAGCCAGCCGGATTCGATGCACCGTACCTGTTCCTTTTTTCGTCTTCGTATGTAATTAGGACTTGACCCATTTTACCGACGCGACGCGACGTTCGTGCGCCCTGACCCCGCTGTTCGATGTATCACGAACGTGACGGGACCGCTTGGCCGAGAGATCGATGAACCAGGCGCACACGTGTATTGTAAATTGGCGAGATTAACAGCGTTACAACATCGACACGACGAACCGGTGGATTGTCACTAATCTACGCGACTGCTGGATAATATTCTCCATCCCCTCTATTTTTCAGCCGTGACCTACTATACAGGGTGTCTAGAAATTAGGCAAAGATCTGTTAAAAAAAATCTTCTGCCAGATTCACCTTGATAGACTTTTTCAAGATCAAATGAGAGAAACCATCTTCTCAAAGGAACCATAGATTTTGAAAATTGATAAAATTGACAACTAAACCTCCTAAACGTCAATGCGCCTCGTCAATATTATTGATCGTCTAGGGGCCCTTTCTGGCTCTCCTTGTTACCGTTAGCTGTTAGCGTTTTCTCATTTATTAAACGGTTTTAATATTATCACGCGTACTATTCGCTATCCCTCTAATGCGATATCCTAAATATTCAATCGATTCCCATGAAAACTGCCTCGTCATTTCAATATAATTGTAAAATAAAGAATCTAAAACCGGTTATTTGACGCGCGGTGGTAGGTCTAGTGTTAATGTGGATTTTTCGAATGCTCTTGCAGGGTACGAAGCGCAATTAAAAAGTCATTGTGACAGGCGACGCGTTAATGAGAAGCCAAACGATCCACGTAAACTTTCAGCTTTTAGTGTCGTCCGTGTAACGGTCCGATGTGGATTGCTATCACGTCGCTGCGCTGCTACGCTAGCGACGGAATTAAGAAACGCAAATATAAGCGTCAGCGAAAATCTAATTACTACGACCCTTGGCTTTCACTTGGGTAAATTGAAAATTCTGCAAAACTCCACGTTCCAAGACTGGTTGCTGTGGAACGTTTTGAACGTTAGCCGCGTGTTGTGTGTGCGTAATAAAAGAACGAGAGAAAACCAAGTGAGGCTTGTTTCTCTTCCTTGTCAGACAATGGTTGAGCGTATACCGGGTATCCGAAAAATATTGAACTTCTTTTGAAAGGATTCATGAAATCGCCGACCAATCAGAGACCAACTATGAATGTAATCGTGTAAATGGTTTCTTTTATTAATCCTAAAATGCTATCGTGCATCAGCTTCTCATTACTATGACATAATTATAAGATTTCACGAAAAAATCAGGTGTCTTCGTGATAATTTCGGGCAGTGTACAGAGCTTGTAGCTCTGTACGTAAACGCCGGGAAATTTGGGAAATAGATCGTAGAAGGAATTCTAATAGCATACTGTGTGACCCAGTTCCCGCTACACTGACCCAGTCCGCAATATCCGTCTGAATAAATACTTGTTGGAATCAATATTTACCGAGTTATCGACGCATTTGCAGTTACATACACCGCGCCCTTCCCACCGAACGGGATTGGAATTAATCCCAGTGATTTACCTCCTTCGCAGCAGCCCGTAAAAACGAAATAGTTTCGTTCGTTCGTCGGGAACGTTCGAAGCGCGCCGGGAACTCAATTATTGTCTAGCGAATTTCGCCCCGACTGCTGTATTTCCTTATTTAATCCCATAAAAGCGAACAAGCCGTCGTATTTCCGCGTTTACCGGCAACACACAGCCGATACACATCCATGAAAGTCGCGAGGTGTCTCTCGAGCAATTCCTTCAACGAGCTCCTCCGCTCGTCCCAGGTTCACCCACACTTTTATTACACCCTCGTTGTTATTCGAGTCGTTGCCTCGCGTTCCTACAACATAGTCTGCCTCCAAGCCGGTCGCGAAGAGCATACCGTTCGATTACTCGTCGCCTCTTTGCGGATTGCCCTTAAGCTGTATTCTCGCTATTCATTAGGATGCCGACTACATATTATCCCGTCGTAGAAAGATCAAAATTTGCTGATCGACGCAAACGTGGAAACAACCCCGCGGTAAATACTTATTGGAGACCGGCGCTAAATGTTTCCGGGGTACAGTACCGCTCAAAAGGACACTTGCGAAATGTCTAATAGCAACGCATAAAAGTTACTTACGCATCTAAACAATAGTATCTGAAATCGATCTATATAAAAATTGAAACATTTTTAGATTTTGGTCCGACGTTTCTCTCAATTTGTTATGTTTAATCGTTTTGGAGCTCATTCACAAACTTTGCACAGTTTTTTTTATTTATTTGCAACAAGAGCCACCTTGTTGATACAGTCACCTTCGATAATTGCTCCGGAGTGGAGAGACAGCTTAGGGACTAGTAGCGATGTAGTGCATAGAAGCCGATTGCTGGCTTCCAGCGAGGATGTTCGTCGAAGAAATCGTTCCCAGACGACACCGGCTGAAGAATATTTCAACAGCGGCTTAGCAGTGACTACCGAGCTAATGTTTTAATGGGTATAGTGAGGATCTAGCTTCGGGCGGAAAGAAGCGGAACCGACTCGAAGGAGTTCAGTCGACGAACGTAAGCTCCGACAAAGTGGCCACGTCCCGCTCATAAATCTCCATTACATCCGAACGGTATCTCGTCGTTGTTTGCTTTTTTGCTTTCTCCTCTGCGAATTAAGTCGGACCGTGCGAGATACGTCACGGCGCGGCGGCACTATGGGGGTCCCGATGCACACGGAGATTCCAGTATTCTCCCCTGCCGATACACGTCGAATATCCCGCATTAAGGGATAGACTCGTTTCCAGAATTGCAAGAGTGCGGGATGCGTTTTCTCATTCCTCGAGTAAGGCCCGCTTGCGAACCGTGCCGGTTATTTGGTACGAGTATTTGCCGAGTTATCCGGTGGTTTTCTAATATTTATGGCGGAAGTTGTTCACGGCGCGGGCCCAATAGACTGCAAGGAGACCGGAGTCGTAAGCGAAATAGTCGAATAAAGGAAGAAAACGTACCGGAGAGAGAGAGAGAGAGAGAGAGAGAGAGCTGCCATAATCCCCGAAAATGTCGTCGCGCCAGGGGTAGGATGAGTCGCGAAGGAAGGGGTGGTTTCGAGGAGGTGGGGATGTTCGGTCGCGTGCAGCCGCCGCGCCGCGCCGCGAGAACGCAGCCCCGCCGACGCCGGAATTTCATTGACGCACTTGGTCCGCGGATCTCACCTCGTCCTCGTCCTCGCTTTGCCCTCGCCCTCACCCTCTCCGCTTCGCTGTTCTGCGTGTCGTCACGCGCGAGTTGCCATTTATCCCCGTTCATCCGCTATTTATAAATATTTCCAGCGTAACGAGGAGATCGCGCGGAAACAGGCGCCTCGCCTCGCCTCGCCTCACCTCGCCCGCCTGGGCAGCCTTGATTTTAATTTTGTGGATGCATGAGCCCTCCTTTTTCTCTTCCGTTCCCGGCCGGGCCGAACCGGTCCGTGGAAAATGAAAACTTCAACTCTGGTTGGACCCCCGGGGTTGGAAGTTCCACAATTTTTCCGAGCAGGATGTCGCGCGTCTTCCTCGTAACCGTGTTGTTCCTTGGACAGAAAATCGATGTGGACAGTGTATAGGGCTGCACCGGTTGCCTGAATAATTTTAACCTAATTTTCCAGCCATGAATCGTTGCCAGCGGATACGCGAACTGGAAAAGCAGACGTAACGTGATTCGCAAGACGGAACACCCGAGAGAGATGGTTTCTCCCCCGCGTGTGCTGTGCCCGAGTCATTCGTGAGTTAATATAAGCTCTCGAACGACCGTCAATATGTTTTATTCCGATGTAAGAAGACGCTCTTTATTTCGAAATTAAAAATCGCCATCCCGTCTTCTTCTTTCGAAGCTGATCAAGTAGGACTGTATCGCTGCTCGGCCCACCTCTTTATAGTTTTCCGCTAGGGAGAATGTGTCGCGTCCTGTGTAGGTAATGTAAGGGCAAGGGGGTTGTTCGTCTCTGTGATTTCGAATCTCTTCTGCTTCACTCTCGGCATACAGTCAGCGCGCTTTCTCTCGTAAAGGATAATCGGATAACGAGTGGCTGGGCTCTCGCAAGTCGAGCCAGTTTTACTTAACTCGAAAGCGCAACCGATTAACGCGTGAGTCATTAACTGCGTGCTGGTCACGCAGACTGAGGCCAGCGTGTCCAGGCCCGTCCTCGTTGACACATAAAATACCACACAAATTTGATTCGCAGGAAATGAATCATGTGTCATAGGCCCCCTTCCTTCCTCGATTACGTCACACGTATTTTAACTACCCTTTCCCTAATTCAACACTGGAACTCAAAAAGGCTCTAAATCTCAAAATAAGCAATCCTATGAAAATCCACGTGATTCTTGTACGAATGCAATGTATTCCAGAGGCAATCTTAAAAAATTACAATTTCTAGTGAATGAAACTTGAAAACAATATATGACTTTGAAAAAACGAAAAAATAGCAAAGTGAGAGAAAACATATTAAAACATTGGACAAATGGAAAGAATGAAAGTCCATTTGTTGTGTTCTTGGAAAAGGAACAATAAACTAACGAATTGTCAGGGAACTTTCAGCCTCGTTTCATTGCATTGGTATTGGAACTTGCATCCTTTTTTTGCAGAAAAAAGAATTTTTGAAAAAATGCCACTTAATGCCTTTGTTAATTCCAGTGTTGTAACAATTCCCTGCCGGCTTTCGTGCCATTAGCATTTCGTCTATCGCGGCGAGCAGCGCAGCTTAGCCAGAAATTCTATCATAGTTTCTATTGCACACATGTATATAAAATGAAACGTCCGCCTGTGTGCTCCCTATTAACATCTAAAACCTTTGACAGATCTGGACCAAATTTTGCATAGTTACCCTCTCTGGAACTCCGCGGAGCTTGTAGGCTGCCATGAAAGTTTCATGACCACCCCGTTTTCCCCGATTTTGTTCCCTAAACGCTTCGCCGTAAGCTAAGTGCATCGGTCTATTTATGAGATGTGTTAATAAATAATTCACTTCTTCTTGTACGAAATAGAAATGTGCACGCGCGCCTAAATTATTGTTCGGTAATTAACAGTCAAGAAATAGGAAAGAGAGAGAGAGAGAGAGATCGAAGTCGTTGTCAAACGAGACGAGACAATAAAGAAATAGCGAACCACGTAATTAAAAAGTTACATCATTGGAACTTTTAAAAGGTTAGAAAAATCGAAAATTAATAGATTTGCTAAAATTATTTGTGTGCAGGCCTTTATCGAAAACAACCCCATTTGCGATCACAAAATTACCTACTTCTCGTCCCGTCTGTCGACACGGTACAGTTCACTCTCGCTCGGTTATGCTATTCCCATAGCACGAGTTCCACGCGGTTACCAATTTTCCAACGACCCTCGAGCACCAAGCGAAACCGCCCCATTAATAGGACGAGACGGGGCCATATCCAGCGAACAGGAGTCGAGGCAAGTTAGAAGAATCCTCGAATCGGGGACGAGGGTTTTCGCGGGCTCCCTGAACCGACAATTTCCCACGAGTTACGTAACAAGTTCCATCCTCGGGACACTCCACTTTCTCCGCTGAATTTTCGAAAGAACTTCCCCCCCCCCCCATAGCCATAATCTAGAGTAGTAGCTCGAAACCAAGCAATTTCCATGTGATGCATTTTTTCCTGACACCGATAGCAGCCGAGTTAGATATTCAGGTGGTCTGTTTGAGGTGCCTCACCCTGTATTTAATTTTCCATTCAGATAATATCGTATTATCGAGGTCGAAGCTTGTATTCTGTAATTACCATTTTTGCGTAAAGATCCGCAGTCTGGTAATGAATAATCTATAATTAACAGAGACATGAATTTTGACCAGCGTCTTGCGATTTTGGCCGGGTGCGCGTCGATGCCTCTCCACTTTAACTCTCGTCTTTTTGCCGTTCGTGGCATTTGTCAGTCGTTATCGGTTCCCATGGACGATGCTGGCCGTCTCCGTCCGCCCTTATTCTTGCCAAAGTGGCCGGCCGCACGACAACGATTCGGCGGGGGCCGGGGTCGCTTTTTAACCGGAGAGAACTCGGCGAATAAACCGTTCGGCCCGCAATAAGGACCGCATTGTCGAGCGACGCGTCGCCGGAACTTACGTAACGGGTTGTTTCAGGGACTTTAGCCTAGCCCAGTTCCGCGGAAGTGTTTCCACCCCCACCCCCACCCCCTCCACGAGGATCGATCCTGGTGACGCTTCGACGATCGTGTCGCGCGCCCCTCGCTTTTCGATGCCCTCTGTTACTCGTGCCGCGCAACACCCACAGCTCCTTTCCTTACTTTCTTCTTCTTCTTTATTTATACACTAGCTGCAACCGCGACTTTGTCCACGTACAATAACAAATCCAAAAGTTATAAGCAGAAACGTGCCCGAAAGAGGGCGAAAAAGTCGTCTTTGGTCACTAATGATCAAGTTTTGCAGTTTTGCAAAGGAAAATGTTGATTCAAATGATCTCAGGAACCTCCCATTTCCGGATGTTGAAGGAATTTTGAGACACCCTGTATATGAAATTTTGTGTGTGTACAACGGTGCCTTATCATTTTATCCAACAGTGTATGTCTTGATCCGTGTTGCTTTATTTTTAAACGACGCACACCTCGGCGCTCGCCCTTTGCTCTTTCACGCCTCTTCCTGCTGCTCTCACACGGCTCGATGTCATTTTTACTTTTTAGTTGTTGCATTCTTATGCAGCCGCTTTTCACCAGCGAGCGTAGAACTGTATAAAAGTAATAACAACTTCATATTATTTGTTTGACGGTGAACTTCTTACCCAGCAAAAAAGTCATGGAATAACAAGTATTTCATCGACTAACATCGTATTGGTTACAAATAAGGATTAAAGTAAGGATATTTTGCCTTGTTGGTAAATGTTATCGTTGAGAGAAATTCTTTTCGATCACTTATAACAGTTATCAATGAGAGAAATTTATTTCGATCGCTCATAACAGTTTAAACTATGCCATAAATATTTTTTTTGTGCCATTAAAAATAAAGGAGACATTTAGGTGGCCTCCTTCAGCTGAGACACCCTGTACATTTCCGATATCATGAGCGAACATATGTAGAAACGTAGGGTGTCCGATCTTTTTATCCCTAAGGGTGGCCCTCTTCTGACGTCATTTGCGCGGATAGTGGCTCCCAGGCCAGGGCAAACTGGGAGCGCATCCAAGGCAGAGGGAGCGGTTGTTGGCCGTGCCTATGCTCCACCAAGAGGACAACGTCGCGAACGGAATTAAGAACGATCTTATTTCCAGCCAGTGGTCCCGATCGCCATGGTCGCGTTTAAGAAGAACGATCGATGAGCCCGGAATATCCGGTGACAAAACGTGTCTCGCTATCCCCTCCCTCTGTAGCCAAGATGTTAAAGACGAGGAGTTATCCCCGTTCCCGAAGTAATCCATTAGACGCTTTACCCAGAGACGCTGGAGGGAGCCGTGGCTCTAATTTCGCGTTTAAACGTCGACGTGGGACCGACTCGAGCAACGCTTAGAAGAAAGAGACTCTCCTTTACGCGTGATCTCTTCCTCTTATCGCGTTGTCTTTCAAACGCTCCCTCGATCGAAGATGGCTGTTCATTGCCAGCCCCTTGCGGAATCGGCCAGACTGTTCCTCCGGCTTGTCTCTGTCACGCGAACAACAATAATCTACAAATCCTTTTGTTTACATCAATTATATGTATATAACCACTTTACTGTGCAACGAGTGCCAACGTACACATTACTTTGGGAAAGCTGTACTTCACAATGACAAGGGGTTCTACAGAGTGTCTGAAAACTGTACTTCCTTGACAGAAACGATTCCCGAGGTCGTTTAGAATAACTTTTTCCTTTGCGAAAATCTTCTCGTTGGCTTTGTTTTCAAGTTATTAACGGAGAACACTGAGGCGGCCGAATTGTTGACTCGGCGCGTTGTAATTGGCCGTGCCGGAACCCGAATACAGTAGTCGCGCGCTGATTGGTCCGTGTTTTTCGTGGATAACTCCGGAACGAAGCCGCGGAGAAGATTTTCGCAGACGGAAAAGTTAGTTCGAATCACCTCGTGAACAAGTACAACATCTTTCGGACACCCTGTGCATACCCTTTCATTGCAACCATGAAGCAGTGCACTGTTCTTACATCTTCTTGTTTTACAAATGTATGATAGACACCTGTCTTCATAATTATTATGCAAAAGTAATTGTTTCCAGAGTTTCCGATAATCTGAAATAAAATTTCGAAGAGAATCTTTTTCGACAGAAAATAAAGAATAAGAGTCGTATTAAATCCTGTGGAATTTTATACCGCACTTTGTTGATAATTTTTAGAAACCATAAATGCAAAAAGATCCTCAGTCTAATAATGAGCTTGAGCGCATAAATAAAGCTAAAATACTTTTTCCCGATTTTTCGGGCCAAATGCCTCACTGTGCAATGACAGCGATCGCGTTAATACGACGATCGTCGCTGCGAGGTATGCGACTGCCGGTTGCAAACTTGGCAGCATCCGCGGTACTGCCTGTGCTCCAGGTATCGTTCACGATTTCAGCCTCGACGGCGGGTCGCCTGGTGGACTATCAATATCGCGGGTGCAGGGTGGCGAGAGGCCTGGCATCGTTCGGATTACAGCCGCCGTCGATGTAATGGCAGACAGGGAAATAATGTGACGGTCGATCATCCCGGCGCGGCGCGGCGCGGCTGTTCGTCGGGAAACAGGATCCCGTGAAGCGCGCACGGAGTCCGGGTTAGACTCGGAAAGAGAGGCTCGTTCTTCATAACGTGCAAGACGGGATATTTGCATGGTGAAGCAAGGGAAGGAGTTAGGGGATCGTATAGATAGGGTCTAAGCAAGAAGAGGGAGTGGGGGGTGGGTGAGAGAGCAGGAAGAAGGGACCGAAGAGGATCGAGAGAGAGAGAGAGAGAGAGAGAGAGAAACAAAGAGGTAGGAATAATGGTCTGGTAGGAGAGGGAGAGAGAGGGAGAGAGAGAGGGAGAGAGAGAACAGCGCGAGTAGAGTCGGTCGGTCGGCCAAAGCGCCGTGTGGCGCGTAGCCCAGTAGCACAGATCGCGGTTCAGTGGTCCTCATTCGTCGCGTCGATCACTGGTGCCGACGACTGCGATGAAAATTTCAGAGGCTCGGCACTGTCCTCGCACAAAGTCCCCTTTAAACGAGCACGCTTCACCCTTAACGAGTTTCTTCACCCTCGCGGTACAGCGTTGTCGCAGCTCGCTCGAGAGAGAATCCTCTGCTCGGAGGGGTTGCGTTTATCAGAGGAGCGGTGTGGTTTCTAGTCGCGGAAGAAAACAGCGGTGTCCTCCCCGTCCCTCTTATCCCGAGACTCGCGACCCCGTGCGAAAACCACCGGAACAACCGTCACATCGCATGGCACACCGTGTCCCCATTACCATCCCTCTACCACCTCAACCCTCGCCCGCACCAACCCCATCCATCCCCCTTTCGTCCAACACGATCGACCGAACCGAAACGAACCGAACCGAACTGAACGTTCGTCCTAGTCAGCCTGTGCTCCTTGCCCTTCCAATTAGCCCTGCGTGGATGGCACACTTCTCGCCGAAAAATTTCCCCAGGGAGCCGCCTCGCAGAGACCGCGTCGGGTGTATCCGGACTCTTCTATCGGCTTCCGGTGATCCCTTGAAAGGTCTTGAGAACCACTGACGGAACGGCGCGGCGGAGCGTGCGCCGTCCCGTTTGGGGGCGCGGACTGCCGGCAGAAACGGGGTCCTCTAGGCTAGGGGTTCGAACCATGTCGCGAGGAGGGGTGGGGTGGTTCTCGCTGGGGGTGACACGGGGATGGGGGTTGCTGGTAGCGATGGGCTATCGCGTCTACCCTGCAACTTTTTGAGCAATTCGGTCGGCCAGGAAATTCAAGTAGGCTACACTCTCGCTTCGACCAGTTTCGAAACGGGGGCTGTCTCAAGACTTTTCTGGATAACGATGCTCCGTTCGAGTGTGTTGTACCATCGCCCGATATGATAACTCCTTATGGAAACTTTGGTTCGAGCGACTTTCCCTATTGGATTTGTAAATGCGTATCGACCCCGAGCCGTCCAAACCAGCTCGTTATCCTCCGCGTACGCGAGCAATCGTTTGTTAATAAAATTGCTCGCGGTACCTTTTTTATCCCGTTATGCTGTTCGTTGGTAGACTGAGAAATCAAATTATTCTTCGTAACACGATTGACTCGGCTTCTCGACGATTGCGTTACTATTCTACAATTACGGTAGACCTCGTGTAACGCGCGATGAAAGAATTGTTTAAAATTGTATACAGTCTTTTTAAACAAGTTTCTAGTCGCGCTATACGGGAGTCTACTTACAATTCGCTGACGGACACGCGCCACGATATACATATAAAATCGCACGAGTGCGAAGAAACAGGCAGACGGTAATTCCTAAGCTCCGTATCGTCGTGTAATTATAAACTCTTCCATAGTACGTGAGCAGAACAGAAACGACCGAGAGACTTGTTTCGATAGCACGCAGAGCGAACGTTCAATTTTCGAACGAGATCGTTTGCAGAGTTGCATTCTGCGTTCTGTTAAACGCCGAAGGAGTATCGAATCTGTAGAGTAATTACGATAAAATAGGCGGCGAGGGCGCCTCGGAGAAAAGAAATAGTTGACTGTGCGTTGAACAAACAGGATCGTCGATGTTCGTGTATGTTCGCTGGGGTCTCGATCCCATCGCTACCTTCCACGCGTCGTATTGGTTCGGGTGGTGGCGCTCGAGGTACACTGCCGCGGTGGCGGGGATGGATCGAGATCGCAGGGGCTTGGTGGGGGTAGCTGGTATGCCAGTACGTAGCGGGTTGGTCGGGCGGAGAGAGGGTGGCGTGTAGTTACGGTGGGGGTAGGTGCGCGGTGGTGGGGGACGGACGGGTCGATGATGCCGGCGGTCCTCGACGACTCGAAACGCCAGTCAGTCTCTGGTCCCCCCGAAGCCGCGCTGTTAACCTTCTATTTCATCGAACACCGCTCGCCGCAGCCATGGGTGACAAGGTTTGTGATCGCTTAGACCAGCCATCTCTCCCGTCTCAGACACCGAGTCTCCGCTTTAGAGAACGTATAATACCCGCTTTGCCTGGCTGAAAACAGAGTCTAGACCGATAGAGAGTGCCTTTGTGCAGGTGTGCAGGTGTGCGTGTGCGTGTGTGCCTGTGTGCGTGTGCCTCCGCCGTTCAGGCGAGAGAGAAAGAGAATTTATAGAGTGCTCGCTGGGAGGAACGGGGAACGAACGAACGGCTGGCAAGAGACGAGTGAAAAAGCGTGAATGGGTAGAGGAGCGGTTCTTTGTCGAGGCACGATCTCGTTAAAATGGAGCGCTCTACCTCCGTCACGGTGACCAGGGATGATCGTTGGGCAGGCTGTTTGTCGATCGTCGCTCGCATTCCCTTCAACCAAGGTTCTATCTAATCTCGTAAACGATCCTCTCGGAATGTCAAACCGTTGGAACGGTTAGGAAATGAAGAGAGAGCGAGCGAATGAGCGAGAGAGAGAGAGTCAGATATATACATATATGTAGAGAGAGAGGCGAGTTTGTGGTGTAACCATTGGTAAAGAGGAGCTTCGATCGAGGAAAGGAGAGAGAGGGTGGGAGAGAGCGAGGGAGAGACGAAGAAGAGTTGTGCCTCGGAAAGCTCCCCTCGCTACCCTCCCTCTCTCTCTCTCTCTCTCTCTCTCTCTCTCTCTCTCACTCTATCTAGCCCACTGTCTCTCTTTCCTATCTCTCTGTTCGTCTATCGGTCTCTCTCTCTCTCCCTTGCTTTCTTTCGACGTCGAACTCTAGCGGAACCCGCGTGAAACAGTTCTTCCCGGTGATCGGTTCTGTCAGTGTCGTTTCCAGGAAACCGAGGGGAGCCCTCGACCAGGAAAGGCTTGCTCCCCCCTCCCTGTCTGTTTCTTTTTCCTCGTTCTACGATCTTCTTCTACTACTTCTTCTACTTCTCCTGTTCTCGGACCGGTCCAGCGCGGAAGGAGCCATGGTAAAAACTTTGATATTTCTAGAACCCGCGCTCGCGCTCTCATCTCCCATAGACGAACCCGAGAATCCCTCGTCCCGGCTGCTTCCGCGATTCTCCAGATTTCCGGTCTCGCGACATAAATTTATGAAACCGGAAACAACAGTCCCGTTTCGGTGGATTACGTGGGCTCTCGCCTTCCTGACCCAATTGTGACGACCGGGGTAGTTCGAGCAGTGCGAAAGAAACGTTAAGAAAGCCCCTGGCTCTGTCCGTTGGGGTTGCAAAGTAGTCCGCGGGGTGTTGCTGAGGGTGAGCGCACGCGCGCAAGTCCCGTTCTCGCCAGCTGCGGACATTTCCGTGAAGATATGGAAAATACGATGGCGATCCGATTTCCCGTGAATCCTAGCTGCCGCGGGACCGCGGGGGTAGGGGTTAAGGGGGGCTTTCAAGAATTCACGAGAATCGAGCGGGGCCGCGTCGTCCTCGATCCCACCCCCGTAGACGCCGCGGCTCCCCGGCTCGATGCTGGACGGTACCAGTGACGTCACGCCAGGTGGCGATCCTGGAACGTCGATCGAACGTGCGCAGCACGATCGAACCCGGAGAATTCTCGTTTCCCGACACTCGATGGAGGGTCTCGGCGCCATAGGGTCGCCCAAGGTTCTCCAAAATGTTCTCCGCCGACCACTCTCGGCTAGTGATTTTCCGGAGGGCCGCTTCTGCGCAGACCAAGCCCTCGATCGCCGCGGCAAAACTCATCTCGCTGCTGCTGGCCCGTCTCGATCCGACGACGACCAGTTTCCTCCTCGTTTCTTCGCGAAAGCACCCTTAAATTCGATCGATCGGCTCGTCCCGGCAGAAAATAACCGCCGCATGGCGACTGGTATTTTTAGAGAGCTATTAAAGTTCACCTTTTTCCTCCGGTCTCTCTCTCTCTCTCTCCCCCAGGCTCCGCTTGTGCGCAAGCTCTGGCCGAGGAGAAATCGGAGAGCTTGATAACGATGAGTTACCGTCCGCCTGAAAAACGACGTTCGACGTGGATCCAGCGAACGTCCCTTATTCACCTAGAAATTACCTCTTCGATCTTCTCGGTCGTTTCTCGGAGAGTTTCCTCGTTCTCCGGAGGGAATCGAGGGAACTGTCCCCACCCCCCGATTCCCTGTGACTACGAGCCCTAACCTGGACTCGAACGATTCGTGACACGCCCTATATCGCGAACTCCCCTCCTCGACGAACCCTCTCGCTTCGATTGCCTCGTGACACGGTGCGGATCACAGCGTTTTGAAAAATTCAGCTTCTCCTCGCGTTCGTCCCGTTTCCGTCAGCAGAGATCTTTCACACGTACCGTCGATCGATCAGAAGTATTTGCATTTTCTACCGCCTCGACGACGTCATCGCGTACGCCGCGAGAATCGATAGAAACGTCTTTTCTTAACCCCGCCTCTCCGCGAGATTCCACATTTTCTCAACGTGATTAGAATTCGAGAGCACACCGAGCAGACTCCGTCAGTTTCTACCACCAGAGAGTCGTTCGTATGAAACGCGTTCTATCTGGACAGTAACTTCAGCACAGTTCTTTACGTAATCTCGGTTGGTACGGGAAGAATGTCCGCGATCGGGTCTCGAACGGGATCTTCCGCGGGCGACAACACAGTTTAGAGTTTAGATAGAATCAGGCCAGCTTTCATGCACAAAAGCATTCTCGGAACAGCGGTGGCGGCGGAGAGCGCGCGCTGGCTCTCCCGGGGCTGGTGGCCCAAGGACGCAAGCCGTCAATTGGAAAGGTCGATCCTTTTAAGAGGCCCTTACCGGCGTTTTTCATTCATTGAAATTTCTTCGAGCGACTTCCGCCTGTCGATTATCGCACTCGCGTGACGCGTTTCCCCGACGAGTTGCCCGAGTTTCTGGAAATTTAGGTCGCCGCAGACGATCCGTCGACCTCCGCGTCCGCCTTGTCCAACCTGCTCCATTTTTCCATCCGAAAACACGCGTCCGCTGGATCCAGTTTCAAAAAAAGCTTATTGACGGATTGTCGGCGACGATATAACAGAAACACAAAATTGGATTCGGTCGACGCGTGAATTTCCGTGTCCGTTCAGAATAATGCGATCTACGTACGCCGCGGAGCATCGAGAGGCTCACATGATCCCATGACGATTTTCAGCTATGACCTTCGGTCGCGGAAGGGACTTGCGCCCTTCGCGAGATCGTTCGGATCAGTTGCGTAACGGCGGTGACGTCCGTGCTCATTCAACAACCGGTCGGCGGCTATCGGTGGATCGATTACGCGATACAATAAACCGAAAGAATGAAATCGTTCCATGACGGCCGAGCGTCATGGCCGACCTTTGCCGACCTTTGTTGCAGCGATCGACGGGCGAACCGATGTCCGGGACTCGCCTATCTCCGCGATTCGGTCGTCCTCGATCGATCACGGGACTCGGATTTCCTCGAGTCCTCGAGACTCCTTTCGTCCTTCCCGGGGCGACCTGTACTTTAATCAATAATCTCGGATCGACAGCTTCGGGCTGAACTTCGAAAGTTCCTAATCGAGCCAGAGATTGGTTCTGTAATGCAGTTAATCGTTCACAGCAGATCGATCGACCCACCGGAGAGAGTTGCCGCATTGTTGAGAACGTGCTCGAACTAGGATTCGGTGTTCTCAGCTATTGTTCGAAGGTTGCGTAACCAGTGCTCCCGGCTCCGTTTCGAGCTGCGAAACAGGCGAACGAGTCTTCGCCGGATCCGGTCGATAAGAGAAGTGCCGCTGCGGGAAGGAATTGTTCTTAGATCAGCTTCTGTTTTTGCCGATTGTCTTCGGGAATTGGGCTCTAGTAACGATGATCGACACCGTGTTACCAGGGATTAGGTATTCTGCCTGGGAAATGTGCACACGAGACGCGAACGGCTAATCCTCGGTAATCAGACGCGAACTGGGTGACTCCTGCGCAGTGTAGTGTTTGACTTATCGAACGTGTGAATGTGTCCAGTCACACACTCGACTGTACCGATGTCCTGGCTGATTCTAGAACGCCGTCAATACTCGCTGTATCTCGGCGAGCATCTACACTTTCATCGAACATAGTTGCCTACTTCTACAAAGCCTGCTACCTAAGCTATTCTCATTAACGCGCCCCCAGGTCTCTCTTAGACGAGCCGACTGTTCGGTGCATTCAAGGAATCAAATTTCCAATCAGTTCTACCACAGCCAAGTTCATCTCTTCGTAGCCTTCAGACCCTCCAACCGCATCGTTGCACGCGCTTCGCGACTACCTAGTTGTGGAACGTTTAACTCCAATTCAATGCCTCATCTCTCCTGGATTTTGATCCTCCTCTAACCGTTCCGTTGCTTCAAAGATCACATTGTAGATCTTACGCGAAGTCTGTATATTTATCTTCGCACGTGTCGTCTCTCGTCCTGTTTCGTCACTTTCCACTTCCGGTTACTTGACACATTCGATTCGCTTCGTTCTACGCTAGCAGGATAATATTTCCGTGTTCTAGACGAACCGTGTTTCGTCACTTCCGTTTCTACACAACATTTACATTTCCTTGATTCAATGTGACCCGTTCAATTCTATTTCGTAAAGTTGCGATTATAAGGGACACCATTTTATTAAATGTAGAATTTCTTCTATAAAATCGATAAAGAATTCGACGAAATCGTTCTCGTTAGAGTGTAGATCTGAAGATCTTCTGGATCTAGATGCGGATCTTGGCAGATCTGGAATTAGAATGTGAATCCGATCCAATCTGTTCGCAAAGCTGCGAGTTTCCGTAATTTCATCGACCGGATGCATTTGTCGGCCGGCAGGAAAGTCGACGAAGGGAAACGCGGAACATCGGAAACAATCAGCACCTGATTGCACCGCGACGCCGACGACGCGACGCGGCGATGGCTCCGCTCGATGATAGTACGCAGTCAATTTCGTTGATTCTCGGCTGTGCTCGTGACCAGAGAGGTTGGACACGTTTTCTATGGAAATTTCAGTGTGGCGCCAGCGGCGTAAAATTGTCCCCACTCTAACCCCGGCAGCATCACACGGTACTTAATGTTTCCCGTTCGGCCTGCTTCGGCCCACAAAACGGTCATTTCCGTCAGAAGTGCCTCTAACGACCTCACGCGAGGCCGGGGCACCGGGGTTGAACAGGTTCTTAAGGCGAGGAGATCGTTGAAGGTCCAGCTTCCTTTCGTCTCCGGGGCGAGTCTTCGCGTTCTCACGCGAACGTGCCCGAGAGGCCGAGGAAAACTCAACCTTGTTCCGCTCCTGGACAGTTCTAGGGACTCGTTAACGCGTTCGCTGTCTCGCATTGCTCGGGAAAACATCGACTATCCATTCTTTTTTCTTCCTGTTCTCTCTGTTGTCGAACCGGACGCCGCCAGCAGCCGGACAAGTCCATCAGACGCTGCTCGAATTTTTAGACAGGTTGATTTCTATCATTCCGTCTTAGAATCACGGCGACTCTTTAATTATATAATGGTCTTAGGATGTTATGGTTTTATTCTCGCCCCAGTCAGTCCTATCTCGGGGATTACTTTTGTGACTCTCGGATCGGAAGTCGCGTCAGCCGCGCGTGGGCGGAGTGGCAGTCAGTGCGTTAGCGTGTTGCTCGAAATAATTGGGTGATTGTATGTCGAAAAAATTCTTTATTCTCAGATTTCCACGGAATTGTCGAGCAACGAGGTTATTTCAATAGCCGCCGCGTCGTCTCTTCAGAAATTTCGGCGCGGTGCATCGATTCAGTTCAGCCTCGGGATTAAAAGCAATAAAATCTTCTTTATAACTAGACTGCGTTACAATTTATCACAAAAATGAGTACCGTTTCGAAGAGTGAAATGGCACTCCACTTTCTACATACATTGCTGTTCACATGGAGCTTTATGTATAAATCTTGGTGATAAGATTTCGAGAATTATTAAAATATCGCTGCATCGTTTCAATCACATCAAACAGGATAATGTAGCACATTTTCAGATATGGAACTTGGAATTGTCTTTAGAACGTTTATCGATAAGAAAAATGTCTAAAATGAGGGTCACGAGGATTTCCGAACGCAATTACCATTTTAAATCCATGTGGGTCGATGAGTCGCGCTGTCTGGCCGATCTGGACGATAAAAGATCTGGAGAGTTATTCGGATCCAGAGTTTTCTGAAAATATCCTCGCTGTCTGTAGGAAAGGGTTCGATTCTTTTCAGCGTTGCAGGTATATACATATTGAAAGCTATCGAAGCCTTTAAATCGCCGAGGAACTTGTCGGAGAATGCATTGAACGTCCATTAATAGGGGTTGGCGAAGACAGTCGGGATTGTAGGTGGAAGGGCCGCAGACTAGATGGCGCCCAAGCTCGCCTTCTGGGCTGCCTATCGATCCTAACCTATTTATAATTCCTCTGACATTTCGATTCGTATGATAACGTCGGCGAATTCTACCCCAACGTGTTCTAGCTTGCTCTGCACCCTGTCGCGAGTTTCCTTTCTCCTCGAATTCACCCTTTCGCCAGGCACAGAAAAAATAAATGAAAACGTCCGTTTCTCGAAATGTCTCCTCGGTGCTAGATCTGCTCTTTTAATTATCTGATTACGCTGTAACCAATACGCTGATGTCTTTAAATCTTTTTAATATGTCCACTGCTTTAAATTGTGCTTACCCATATTTGTCATAAATGCATAATATCCGCAGTCTAATTATAAGATTTCACCAAAAAATCAGGTGGCTTTATGGTAATTTCAGGCAGTGTATATGGTGTATGTATAATACCGTTAGTTCACGTCGGAATGAAATGTATGTAGTTTCACGGGCTTGTTCCCGTGTCCCGTAATCTCGGATCCGGAACCGGTGTTGTATTTAAAGGACCCTATTTCTGACACGACTTTCCTCTGCGAAAGACTTTTACCCCGATGCGCGATGGGAGCGGAACGAGTTGCGACGGGTTAACCCCTTTGTAGTTTTCCGTCGCGAAGGGGTTGATCCTCTCTCACCAACCCCCAGCCGCCATCCTTATCCCCGGCCGATGGAAATAATCTTGCAGCGCGCTATCGATCGATGTTATTCACGTGCGGCCCGAGCTCCGTTTCCCATTTCGAGCGAGTTCCATCGTTATCGACGGAATAACTCGCCGACTCGATCTGACAGCGAGATCTCGAACCAGGAAACATCGATTGACACCGCCTCATTTTTAACACACTCATTTTTCTACAGTGGGGGTACAAAATATCTGTACACCTTCTAAAAACCAATAACTTTTTCAAAATTCGACCCAACAGCTTGAGTTCTTTTCACATGTTGAAAGGATTAGTGTACTGGTTAATGTGTAAATAATTCGTTTTATTATTATCGGTCGCAATTGCGAAGGAAACTGTTAAGATCACGACAGAACCTTGGCAGAACCAGTGCAGCGAACGTTCGATTTCGAATTTTCCCGGCGCGGCGTAAGCGTGTCGAATCATTTATTCTATGCGGACGCGAGTAGAACGAGGCAGCTATTTCTGTGCCGCGGCTAGATTCCGTTACTGGTTTCTAGGAAAGATCGATTGCTCCCGTTATCACCCCTCCGCCCGCCCATTCCTTTTTGTTATTAAGGTTCAATTATTGCATGACGTATCGCCACGCACGAGAAATTGAATAATGACGTGCCTATCATAATTATACCTGGCGTTTCAGTGTGCACGTCTCACAATTAGACTTCTGATACTCGCCTAGGTGCTTCTTGTATTTTTCTTCTTTTTTTTTGAACACCAGGTTTGCGAGACGCAAGCTAATATTGTTCATTTACGATTATCGTAAAGATGCGTCCATGAGGAATGCCTGTTATTTTGATAAAGTATTTTAGCGATCCGTGAGCCTAGTGTTCAGCTTGAACCGATCCTCGAAATCTTGTAGCTTGAATCAGTAGTTATAGACAGAGTTGGGCAAAAATTTTTATTTAAATAACATTTTTGCCCAACTCTGATTATATGTAGATTAGTGGATATGTAGATATGTGGCGCCGATCGACATAAAAAAAAATTCAGGACATGTGTCCTGAATCGCAGGACACAAGTCTTGGCAATACGAGGAAAGAAAACGGGCTGAAAATCCCGTGGAAATCCGAATGCCGTAATTAGCCTCTTCAAAGACTTCTGCTTAGAGCGTTTGCGGGTCTTCGGTTAAACCAATGTTTCCCCCTTTAACGAAATAAGTCCGACGGTCGTTGGCCCGCAAAGGGATTGCCCTTTTCCCGTCGTGCTTTTCCCCGCGGAGGAATGCGATGCCATACGAATTCGGCGAGACCAACCGTCTCGCGCCCCGTTCATTCTCTTCCTTCTCGATCATTATCTTTTTCTGGTGCTCGATTACATTTTATGTCAATTACATTGTATTTCGATTACACAAGTTAGCAATTCAATTACGTGAAAGGTTCGAATTATGTAATAAATTACGTAATTCAATTAAAATGTATTTAAGTTAGCACTCTGTCTATACGGAAAGGGTACAATCGCTGTTAGTGAAATATCACAGACACGAAGACTGTTATTGAAACAAATGTTGGTAGAGAAACGCGTCGATTCGCGCGCTTCTCCTAATGGTTGATTCTATTTGTTAGCGAACGGTTGTTAGGGCAACGGTCCTTCAAGGAGCTATTCGGTCTTTGTATCTATTCTTTGGATTTAATCAATCATTTATGCAATAGACGGAATTGATTAGAAACAGAGTTCGTTCAGTTGGATTGTTGTTAATTTTCTGGGTTTCTTTGGTTGACCTACGAAGTCACGCGCAAGTGGAACGTCTTAGGTGATGTAACGTCCTCGACGACCGAAAAACTGACGAAAACCAGCTCCATCCAGCGACTTGTTGACTCTACAGGGTAATGTTTGCAACTTTGTACATATGTATGCAGGCAGACTCCTCAGACTACCGTTTCGACAGGTATCCGAAGACAACTTGTACATGGTGTAAAGAAATAATATATGCCACGACTATCGTAGAGTGGTTCTACGAATAATTCATCATCAGAATCAGTTTAATAATGTGGAAAAAAAGCTTTGCCACAATTTTTTCAGAGAACAAATCAGTTTTGGTCGTTCTTTTGTACTTTTTATCCTTACGATGAATAGAATACGATGCAATTCTTGACCTTTCGACGTTGAGATTAATTTTGCAGCTGCATTCGTCGCGACATATAATTTCTATACCCCTGTACATTGTTGATTATAATTGTAGAACGAATTGATACTACGAAGACTTCGAAGATGAACGTTTTCAGTTCAAGGACTTCTAGTGGTTTAATTAGAGGTTCGAAGGTGCCAGGTACTAATGATCATCACGGACGTAGAACGACCTTCTTTCCTTAGGTATAGCTCACTCGCCGGAGCTTTTAGTAAAATAAAGACGAGTCTATAAAACAGTTATGAACAATCGAAATCCCCTCAGAAATGTAAAACCGGTAATTTGAGCGACAGTGGTAGGTTTAGTGTTAAAGATTCATTTCAAAAAGTTCGCCTTTGAAGAGCTGGAAGCAAGGTCCAACGGTCGAAATCTCGAATAAAAATATTTCACTGGACATTCGCCAAATATTCGCTACAATTTTCGCTTAAAGATTCACTTAGAATGAAGATATTTCACGCAAGATTTATCGAATTTCCGGTTAGAGGTAGAAGTGTTCCGACGGAGCTTCGCCGGATTCGAATCAATCGTAAATGAGTTTTCAGGAGCCTTGAAATTAGTGTCTCCGCGTCTCGGGTGAATTGATAAATTTATCTAACCTTGCGTTCCTGGAGGTTCTTTCCAGATATGATTATCGTTGCAAGCAGAATTTCATAACGAAAGTCGGTGTGTCAGCGGTGCAGACACGTTTACAAACATCGTCGGCTTTGTTTTTCGTTTCTTCTCGATTACCGCATCCTAATCTCGGCACGGTAATGAATCACACGGAAGTGCAATTTACACTGCGACACCGTTCACAACGACTCTGCGAATAAAAAAACCGAAGATACAAATTTCGTAAGAATTACGTAACTTCTATTCACGCGTCCTCTACAGATTGCAATCAATTTTGCTCGGACCGATTCGATTTCTGTTATGAACGACTGGATGTTCAGCGGATGGACTCCGCTCCGGTCGTTATAGCCGCGCTCCGATTGGTCGGTGTTTTTCGCGAATATGTAGCTCGTTAACAAAGCCACCGGTGACATATTCGCAAAGGAAAAAGTTGCTAGGAATGACCTAAGGAACAACCGGCCCTTGCAAGATTCTCCGACATTTTCGGAAATCCCTGTATCTCCGATGCTTTTGACGTTGTTCAAAGTGTACGTAGAAGCGTGCTAGTCACTGTGCATATGAACAGCATGCATGTTCATTAACTTTCATCTGTTTAAACGCGTTTAAACACATTGAAACGCTGCCAGCGAGGAATCACAGCGTGAACCTTACGAACAACCGCATAATTCGGCCAGCTGGTTCGGTCGTGTCGACCTACACTTGTGCGAGTAACAACACACGCATACAGCCACATGAATGTAGTCGGTACACGACATATGTAGTGACGTGGCTCGGCGTGGAACGGTAGTCGTTAATTCATCGAACATTTCGCTTTATCCGGCGTGCGGGCCCTTTTGTGCATCGATTTATTATGCAATTGCGCGAGCGACCCGGCTGCCGCCCCGTTTCGTCGCTCGAAGGAACCAAGGGGAGACCGTGAACTAGCTACGGCCCTGCCACGTTACCACACAGGGGCTCCCCTCGCCCTCGGGCACTCTGTTACGTTTCGACGCGGCAGGCCCGAACTTGATTTCGCAATGTTTACATTCGTTGGAACGGCAGTCAGTCGTCGCCGTCGCGACTAACTAATACTACACCACAATAACACTACACAACAATAGAAACCATCTAATCGATCAAACTGTTTCAAGACACTCGACTAAGCAGATACATCTCGAAATTCGCGGAGATAAACTGTTACCAAATTCGATTGGTTTGTATATAAAATCAACGTTTAAGTATTAAAATAAATGTAGGACACTTTTGGAGTATTGAATTCTATCGAATTTTATATTGGAGCATTCTCTTAATATGTTTAGAAATTCCTGAAATGTGTTCTCTCTCACTGTTTAAAATTACACCTGATTCGGTAATCTGAACGTTATAAATTTTCGGGAACTCGCCCACCCATACTATTTCGCTTGCTTTTGAGTAGGCGTGATCGAGTTGTTGAACCGAATCGATTGGAAAATCATCGCGTCGAAGAATAGATCGAGAGTGTTTTCTCGGAAGGGTTCACGGGCACGCTCGTTCTCAAGCGCATTCGTAATCGTCCCGCACTTGCAGACGACTGTTTCGAGGTGAAGGTTCATTGGATTAATTCGTTCGATCGTGTAATTGGTTAATTCGAGGCTAAAGCACTGTGTCTCGCACCGATCTAATCGCACGCCGTCGCTAAGAACAACAAATCAGAGGCTGGTGCTCCTTCGCTCATCGTTCACTTCCGTCCTTCGGGGTAGGCATCATCTTCAATTGAAGGCTCGTCGTGAAAGGAGCCCGTCTTGACAAATAACGAAAACGTAGAAATCATTTTTCAATTATCGACGCGTGCAGAGGATCACGATAATTTTCCATTGTGTAGTTATCAGCGGCTCGTTATTCGAGGCGACAGGTGTTGACGCAAACTCGCCAGATTAAGATTTGTGTCCCCACTCTACCCTTCCCCCTCTACGGCCCGGTCACGTGAAGAAAATCTGAGGTAATTGTACGAGCTGCGCGGGGGTCATTGTCCACGATGAAGTTCGCGAAGTTCCCCGGCTCGCAGATCGCAATCAGCGACACTACTATGATACTACGGGTCTCGTTCACCGTCACTGCTTGTACGTCGCATGTTCCGCGAACGTGCGCATAATTAATACGTCGGCGATATCGATGCAACTGGTTTCGTAATGAAAATCAATCGGCCGCCGCCACGTAATTGAATTCCGCGCGGGAGACACTGATTGCGGTCGTGACGCTCGCAGACCCGAGTCTCGTTACACAGAAACGCTGATTTACCAACGATACCTTTCCGCGACTCCATTAATTACGCTCGACACAAAGAAAGCACAGACCATCAAGGAAACACTTGAAAATTGTAGAACAATCATATACAAAATTAGATGCTACACGAACAACGTTATTGTACATTATTTTATTTTATTTTTTTTTTTTTATTGAGTAAATCTCAGAACACACGAGAGAGAGAGAGAGAGAGAAACTTCTACAAAACTAAACATGTGAGTATGAGATTCGAATATAGTTGTTCAAATCTTTTGAACAACGATGCAATTTCGAAAAGAATTCCCTTATTCAAAATATTGTTTACAGTATTGAATATATCGGTTTCTCTAATGAATTTTAAACATTTAGATATTGTATGAGGTATTATATTAGGCTGCTGTAGGTTGCGAAATGTGACTTGTTGCATTCGAAAATAGAAACGTCTCTTGAAAGTGTGGAAGTGATCCATCTCTGCGGAAGCATCTCTTCGTCGGTGAACACCCGGCGAAACGGAGTGTCGTTATAGGTGTACCAGGAACATAGTGTTGGGTGGTGGGGGTAGCGAACGGGTGGCACAGAAATATATTCGATCTCTCGAAGACTTTCAGGGACGGCCGACCAAGAATAGAGGAAAATCCAATTTTAATCGCGGAACCTCGACCCGCGCGCGATCGCGCTCCGTATAACGGACGTCAACAAACACGGTGAATTTCAATTTTCAACGGAGATAAAACTGTTCCCGTAACAGAAGCGTTCACCTTTCGTAGCCAGAAGTGTTCGCAGTTTATCTCTCCTCCTCCTCACGCCAGTTTTATGCAACCGCTTCGCATTACCGCTCCCACCGAGCTCGGAATTTCTGTTCGGCACGTGAACTTGTCAACAAATTTTACGTAACTCTTTTTCGTGAGATGTAGAATTTACACATATTTTTTCGTGTGATTGGTATACAGCGGATCTTTCCGGGAAATTATGATTTTCTACCTGAAATTTTGAAGTTTTGAGATTGTAAAGTCCTTTGTGCGAGTAATTAAAATTTTAGAGATGATCCGTCGTTGAATTATAAACGATCGGAAGATTGCTGCAGATTTAATAAGCCGATTGAAAATCGTTGTGGACAGGCTTCGCGAGTTCGCGATTCGACGGAATTCCCGGTCGAAGAATTTGATTGTTCTGTCGTTGAATTATGAACGATCGGAAGGATCACGTGATCGAGATTTGATCGGGTCGATCGAAGCTGAAGACCGACTAGTGAACAGGCACGCGAGAAGACCCGTATCAGAGACACGCGATCCAATTCCTTCAAGGTAAACGATGCTAGTCCTGCGTCGAACCGCCTCGATTTGCTGTTTATTAGCTCGATTATTCTTCTCGTAATTTACGTCCTCAGCGCTGCTGGCAGCACCGAGACCGCCATTTTTTCGTTTCACGGTTACCGAGATCGTGGTGAAGACTCTTTGATCAAATATAATCGAACGGAAAAATAATCTCTACCTGGAGATTCTAACGTGTTTCTACGTTCTATCTTAAATTGCACCTACCCGATTTTGTCAAGAATTCTATTATATTTCGTTGTCGTCGAAAATGCACGTTGGAGAGATCGTACAGGCGTAGAAAAAATATTGTTAAGGGGTTAAACTTTGCATCAAATTTTGGGAGCCGTTTGTAAACATTTTGAGGCGCCATGTTGCGTTTATAATATTATATTGTAATTAGTCTGCGGATCTTTATGCGAAATAAAAGTGTTTTGCATTGATTGTGGGCAGCAGAAGTAACATAAATATTGATTTCATCCCTTAACAACATTGAATTTTTTAGATCCTTCACTGTTTTATATTTCGCCCCCAACCAATTTCTTTATAAATGCATAAAGATCCGAGTTTATTTATCATATAATATTATTATTATATTATAGTGAAAGAGAGAGAAATTGGCACGTGTGTGTGGGTGAGCAAGTAAGTCGAGCGGGGCCGCGCATAACGATAAATAAAACGTCTCTATCTCTTCCAATCGATCGAGCAGCGCGTCACCGACAGCACGCTATCAAAATTCAATTTCCGGGCGCACCGAGAGGAATCGATGTTGACTGCGGTTCAGGCCGAATAGAGGCGGAAAGAATCCCCGCCGCGAGCCGATGCACCGATGCACCGAGGCGCTCGCATCGGAGAGCGCGGAACGCGCTCAAGTTAAACGACCAATCTCTCCCTCTTGACCCAATTCGTAAAACGCCCTGTGCCACGCACGCGTGACGTCACGGGTCTCCTCCTCTTCTGCGTGAGTAACGCGTGAGGGTGCGTGCAAGGCCAGCCGGTCTCTCTCTCTCTCTCTTTCTCTCTTTTCTCTCCTCTCTTCTCTCTCTCTCTCTCTCTCTCTCTCTCTCTCTCTCTCTCTCTGCCACCGACCAGCTGATGCACTTCTCACTGCGCTTCTAGCCGAGCCACATCCGCGTTCCTGTCGTCCAGTCTGCAGTCTCTCCGGACTATCTCTTCCCTTGACCATTACTTTGCAAACATTTTCCCAACCTTCACTTTTCAATAAAACTGCCGATTCAGTCTCCTTCAGACATCTCGAAGATCAAGAACAATTTCTTGTTCAACCAAAATCTTTTTACGATCGATATTAAATTAAACATTATTTTTTAACCGAGCCGGAAGAACGCTGGCCTTATCGGCGCGGCGTACCGGCGAATCGCCGATAGAAGAACAAGACAGAAGAGAACAGAGTAGATTCCACCACTTTTCCCGGCTCGGTTTCAATTACCTCTGTCCGCGCTTTCAACTGCTAACAGACATAGAATTCACTTTTACATATTTAATGGCGGGACGAGAGCGGCTTTCGCTTTACACTCGGCGATGAATGCGGGATCCGGCAAAGCGCGAAGTTTCGCTAAGTCCTCCTATTTTTAGCCGCCTCCCTTTCGCCCACTATCAAACGCGCGGACATTATGTACAGGATGAAACACCTAACGATTTCATAACGATTCCGAACAACAATTGTACGATCCGGAAAACGATTAGCAGGATAAACGTGGGTAAACAGGCCCTATGCCATCTTTTAATTGTTTCTTCTGAACAATGTTCTTCGTCTAAAATAGCATTCTGTAAACGTTCAAATTTCTACCCCTTCATTTCAGACATTTTTTCAGAATTTTAATCAGTTAGCAGGGGTTAGAAGAAGTTTACGTTCCAGGGGTGATTTTTGCGAACTTCCCTTTGAGTGAGCACCTTTGAAATGGTCAGCGCCAGTGTCCTGCCACGTTCACTCCGATTCCGGCGGGTCCGCCATGTTATTTCAGGGATGATTCAATTTCTCCCCTCTCGTTTCTCACGTGCTCGGCACACCCGAGCTCCAACGCACGTGCTCCCCGAGTTTCTTCGCTCGTTTCGGGGAGAGAATTTACGATGAAACTTGGGAATTCTCGGAATCTAATATTCAGGACTCGTGCGGGTCTTCGTGGGTGTTGGACGGGGGTAGCAAGGAGGCAGAAAGGTTCGTGGGAAATGCCGCGGAACGCTCCCTCGAATTTCTTCGCGTTCTCTGTTCTCGTTAATCCACGAGTATTGTTGGAATAATCGTATTCTGGCAACAACTGCTCGCTGTTAGCCTGATTTCAGGAGTTCCAATTCAACTGAGAATTCGTTCAGCAGCTTCCTTATTCTCGGCTACTTTATCGCTCAAGATTTCCTACGTTTACTTTGCAGATTATGTTGGCTCAACCAACGAAACCATTTCGAGAAATTAGTTACTAAATGCTTCTCCGAACCTCAGCGTAGAATAATCTGTAATGAATAATAATATGGATTTGGAAGCTTTGAAGGGTTGTTACTCGAAACATTGTATGTTGGGCCGAGTGGAAGGTTGAACTGGTCCAGCGGAGAACGTGCAAAAAAAAAAACCGCGGAAAGCGAGTCCAGGACGTCGATGGATGTCCTCGTTGTCTGTCGACGCGTGGCGATTACGTGTGCGCGAACGAGGACGAGAGTGCTCGGTGACCTGGTTGTCCGCGGTTCCAACTACCCCTCGTCGACATAGAAACAGGAAAGCCGGCGGAGAAGTCGTTAAAACGGCGAACAAAAACGCGCGGAGACGAGACGGGTTAGCGTTGCTTGCCGGAACGGAAATAAAAGAAGCAAATGCTACAGAGAGGATGGGGGAGAGAGCCTGTATCGTCCAACGAAAACAGGGGAAACCAATTAAATTCGCATTCATCGTTTTCGACGATCGTTTCTGCAGGGGTTGAAAATGGCTTCCTTAATCGTTCCATTATTTTCACGGTCATTATTTCACAACAGAAGTCATGGGGATCCACCGTATAGTAAATAAAAAACGACCATATACTTGTTTGTGGCCCTGTCTCAGGGATCGAATAGGCTCGCCTAAAGGGTAGATACGGTTATCTAGAGAACCGTACGGACAGTAAACCTGAATATTCTATTTGTGCTCCGGCGTGTCCCTTCGGGGAGCACTGTTTCGTACACACACGCGCGCAAATACTAATCTCAAGAGTATCAGTTCCATCGAGTCGCCCGTAGATCGTACGATCGTATAACAACCACGGAAATTACAGATACGTCTATAAACAGGAGCATTAGATTTCCTGTTTGCGTTCTTATTTGTTCTCTCCCCGGTGAGCATACACGGGGTTAATACACGTTGATTGAAATCTATCGGACCGTGTTCTTACACGGCGGCGTGTGCGTGTGCGCACGCGCGCCAGTAATAAAGCCAACAGCTCTCTGTGGATACAACAGGAAAGATTTCCCCCGTTTGTGTTCACTGCCACCCTCAATCAGTAATGCCTCGCTCCGTGTGTTTGTGCGCGAGGATTCGTAGATGGCCAGCAACCCGACGCTTCCTGAAACTTACCCCCACGTGTATAGGGGTTGCGGATTACCTTCTCGTGTTTCCCGTTTCGAATTTTTCGCAAATTCTCTCCTCCTCGCCCCCGTTGCTCGTTAACCCCTTTGCACTCGGAGTTATTCTAAACATTTCCATTTTATATGATTTTGCGGAACCTCCCTTAAATCTGACGGACTAGAACGCCACAGCAGAGACTTCTCCAATTAATTCCAATCAGCAACTTCTCCGGTGAAGTGCCGAACACGTTTGAACCCCCGAACGCGCGGTCCTCTTCTCGAGAGTAGGGAGAACAAAAGGGAAACTGGGCTAAGAAATCCTACCGCGTGACAATCGCGAGTAGGAAGGTTTGGGGGTCTGCAGGGAGAAATCAAGATCCGCGTATCACCTTTCCTTTTTTTTCTTTAAAGACGCGAGAAAAACTACATTTACGTATACCCAGAAGGGGTAGTGTGGGACTCGGGGGATACAGGTGGTCGGTGTGCCCAACACCCACTAAAAAGACCACACGTTTAGGACTGACAAGGGAAGGTCCCCAAGTGTCCGACTCCGATTTCGATAATTTATTGTGAGATGCTGGTATATGGATCTAATGTCCTTGAGGACAGTCAGGGCTCTGTTTTTGCATTCCTCCTGACTGCCTCTTTTCCCGGACTCAATTCCACTCCTGTCCTAAGAGATCCGCTGCACCTGGTCGGCGCCAGGGTGTCCTGACGTGTTCGCCCGTGCGTGCACCCTATACGCAGGCGGCACCTGCATTGCATGGTGTTCTAGCACCGCCACGGAGAGAGGGGAGGAAGAGAGAGAGAGAGAGAGAAAAGGGGAAGAGAGTAGGTGGCCTGGTTGGGTATTGATCCGTGATGGGGGTGGGTGTCGAGCTGGCTAGGTCGCATGCGCGTCTCCGACGACGGCTCCGTCCTCATCGACCCACGACGCAGACTGAAAAAGAGAGAAATGGAAAGCGGAACGCGTCGGGACGGGATCCGGGGGCGGAGGGGAGTGGTTTCTGGATCAGAATGGTACGGTACCATCGATACAAGCGTCTCCGTCTGCGGACACGGCCCCGGGCTCATTTAAATCATCGGCCTCAAACTTCGTGCACCGCGCGTCGCGTCGCGTCGCAGAGAATATGTGGCCGCGACACGCGACCACCCTCGCCCAACGAACGCTTCGGGCTGCACACTACTCTGACCTACGTGGCTTTCCTGATCTCCCTCCGCCTCCAGTTCGGTTAGCTTCCCAACTCGATTCCCGATCCGAGTTACCATTCCTCTTCACAAATCGCGTTTGTTCGTTGAAAGACGCACACTGGGCCACCGGACTGCGGATCATTTTGTGGATGTGTAAAATGCGTCACTTTATTTTAAATTTAAGAATGACGTGTACAAGGGTTGACGATCTCTCCAAGAATCTAGAAATCACAGATCGGGGAGTCTAGAATTTTACGTCGCGCTATTCCGTGTTGAGGAACTGAAACATAAGGGAGAATAGAGTAGAATCCGAGTAGAAGTCAGCTAGATTATTCCACGACGCTCTCGAAATCGGAAGAACCTGTCGTAATCTCTCGAGCCGAGGGTTGTCGCGTGATTACGATGAAACGGGCACACCCTAAGAAACCAGACCTCTTGAAATCCCGGGGCAACTTTTTCTGGAACACCTCCCGAAACTTGTCACATTAACGTGTGCCGCCATTAGCGCCGCGTTCCCGGCAGAATCGTAATGACGGCGCGGACCTTTTCATCCATCATCCCCCGCGCAACACTCTCCACCTCTACCCCCCCCCAAAAACTCCACGCCTTTCCGCGGCAAACCAAGTCCCGTTCTCTCGAGGAGAATCGAATTAGGTTAAGCGGGACAGACTTCGTTAGAATTTCGAGTTAACCCGTCGCGCATCCCTTCCGGGATACGATACCCACACCCTTCCCACTCGGATGCAAGGGGGTGGGGGTTATTATGCAACTCGATTAAGCTTGGTTTGTCGTGTCTGCCACGACGAAATTCTTGGTTGCGTCTGCGGCACTCGAGAACAGTGTCCCCAACCCCTGCTGCGAGGGTTAGGGCGTGGGTGAGATGCGCCCCGTTCCCAGCATCGCTCGGAACAATGACGAGAAACTAATTTTTGTAATGTTGCTTTTAATGTAACGAAATCGTTAAGGGATGCAATCAATTGTGGTGCTCTTAATAACTTTATTCGGAAACGTCTGTGCACTTCGATGGCTCTCATTAATCTCTCGTACTCGCGCAATTGCCGATGTAATGCGTACACAATTTGGTTAGATTTCGCTAATAGTTATTATGCCAATTTCCACTATCATATTCGTAATCAGTACGTTAAAATACGTAAGAATCCAAAGTATTAAAATATTTTGGATTTTGATGGTTTGAAGTATTCTTACTTCTCGGACCACTGTGCGGTGATGTGGTAGGTTTGGTGTCAATTGAGCAATCGAACGACGACGTTGGCACTCCGAGTCGAAATAGACCCGGAAGGTTAAGCAACTTCATCGCCGTTCCATTGTTCGGTGGGAACGATTTCACTGTCCGGTCCAGATGACAATTCTCGAGTGGGCAAACAGCGCAAGGTCAGACACCGCGGGGCAGTGTGCACGCGGCTTAACGTTTGCTCGAACCTCGAGACCAGCTTTCATCTGCTAAATGAACAGTGGGTCGATCCGTTGGCCGCGTGTTCGAGACGCGGCCTTATCGCGACGCTTTCCTGCCCGACAACCACTTCCGGTCCCGGCGCGAATCCGAGGCGAGGCGCGCGCACCTATGCGGTTGTGTGCGTCCGGCGCACACGTACAAATCGTCCCTCGTCTCTCCCTCTCTCTCTCTCTCTCTCTCTCTCTCTCTCTCTCTCTCTCTCTCTCTCTCTCTCTCGCACTCGCTCTCGACCTATCCATCTATCTTGCTCCCTCGCCCGTTCTCTTGGTCGCAGAAATTTGCATAAGGTCGATCGTATTCGTTCTACGGACTTTATCGCGGTCTATATTGGATTAGCCTGCGCCGTCGACAGCCTTGACTATCGATCAGGATTTTCGAGGATTCCTCGGACCGCGTCGCCCCCTCAGCTTCCACCCCTGACCGCTTCATCGATCGAGGGCCCCGCCGAAGACACACGATTCCGCGTTTAGTTTCTACTGCAATCCACTCCGACTCGCGTTTCTTCGGACCGTTTCGAACACCATTCGATACCACTTCATTTGCTTCGCGGTACGCAGACCTGTTAATCAGATTTGTTATAAGCAGGTCACTACGGATCTTTATGCATTTATTCGATGTTGTGATGTTTTTAATGCGACAAAGTCATCAAATCGATTTTTATATTGTTCCTGCTTCCCACAATCAATGCAGAACATTTTCACATAGAATCTTATTTCCCGTGGTAGTAGTCTTTGCAGATTTGAAATAAATGATCAAATGAACAAATGACACTAGTCCGAGGACGTGTATGGGTATTTTCTATTTTATTTGACGCACGAAATTGAACTCATACATTCCGAAACAATTATCGGTAATATTCGAAAAAACACCAATATTCGATGACATACATTTCTTCAGATATGTAATACATTCGAAAATTGGAATTTTTAGCATATCGCATCGAAAGCACTATGTGTATCGAGTTGAATTAATCGCTACAAGTGGAGGAGTTGGACAATCCTCGCGCGGTGACTATTAATAAAGTTGCATCGACATATGATTTCTATAGGAGCTGTATCAGGTGTATCAATGACTAATGCATCAGCTATTGAAACTTCAGACGTACTTTTCTCGCGCGTCCTCGTTCTCGTACAACCTCCGGCATTTAAAACAGGAGCAGAAGTCGTCGACAGTGTCACGTCTAAACTGTATTGTCGTGTTGTGACAACAACTAATTCGCAATCATCTAACTTTGATCCGACGATGAGAGCAGGCCCACAAGCCATGTGAACTTCAATCAATAAAATATTTTCTCATTTATTCTTTTTGACAAAAGATCATCGGAAAAAAGGAAAATATCTTATTCCTTAAAGTTCATTGCTTGAACAAAAAAATTAGGCACTATTTTACGTTAAAATACCGAGAAATTACTTTCTTGCCAACCCAATATTATACCGTCGCGCACTCGTTCCACCTTATCGCCGAAAGGTGTCCATTTGAGTCCCCCATTTCGTTGATTGGACACAGTGCATGTGTCGTCGGTCCGCGAGGTGCGTACGTAACGAAATTGCATAATCGTGCTTCCTCAATGACGGGAGCACCGTGCGACGATCAACGAGAGATAATAATGCCGCGGAATTGTCGCGTTTACGCGCGACCGTGCGGTCAGGCATCGCTTCGTCGCGCTCTGCATGCTGCTCCACTAAGAAGAACATTTCTTCGTCTTCGTAAGAAGCATCGATACAGTGCCCGAAATTTCCATAAAGCCACCTATATTTTAACGTATTTTGTTTTTAAATATTGTCACACACACACAAGTTAACTACTTCTTATACTACGTCTATTTTAGGTCTGTGAAAGTCTAGTTTTCGAGTTAGTGTTTTTGCTTCAATTTCAATTACAATTTCAATCCCAATTCCAATTACAATTCCAATTACAATTCCAATTGTAAAAAATATCAGGGTTTTGACATGGCGTTGTCTGCGCAATCGAGGCTCTGCACCATTGGACGAAACAACGTGCGAGATCTGTACCACGTGTATCCGTACACCCTACAGATATACACACGGCCAACAGAATTACGCGAGTTTTTACGAGCCTGTTCGATCAGCCTGTGTGTGGCTCTCGTCGACACGGTCTCGGCCGTTTTTATCTAATCGTAAACGCATTCCAGCGAACGTTCCCGCCACTGCTCGGACTCCGCTTAATTCAACCACCGTCCGCATTGGAATATTGAATTACCGCAAATTATTCAGCGAGTTAGACGAGCCAGGGTTAAGACTATAAACCGGCGAGGATCGCCGCCGCCTTTCCTGCTTACGCGGCACAGAGCGTCGAGATAGGAACTCGCGTTACGGTCGTATGTCGTTTATCATTGAATGATCCGTGCCTCGTGGATCGCGAATCTTTCGGTCAGCTAATCGCACTCGTCCAGTTTCTATTTCCAAACGTATTCAACCTGTCGTAGTCGGTTCGCAGTGATTCAGGTCCCATCGCTACATGTATGGTAAATGGTAAATAGTTTAATTGTAAGGTTATCCCACAGGCACCGGTCGTTTGTATCTCCGAGCTGCGGATACAAAACGATTATGTATTCGTTCCGTAGCAATCTGAACAGCGCCATTTTTATCGGTCTACCGTTTCCGGGCGATGAAAAAAGAAAAAGTAATTATACAAGAGAATGTGTGTAGACGATGTTTACCGGATTATTGGACGTTTAGCCCACGTCGGACCGAACCAATCGGAAAATCGAAATCCCTGCGAGCGGCCCATTAAAATGTCGGTCATGCGGCGCATCCTGAGGGCATGACACACCGTTTGTCCGAAGCAATTTATTTCGACGGAACGAGAACTGCCGACGACACACACCGCTCGTTAAAATCGTCGACACGAACGGCCGCGCATACCTTTGTGTCTATATCATTTGGATCAATAGAGAACTAGCTTTTCTCTCTCTTTCTCCCTCCCTCTGTCTGTCCGTGTGTCTGTCCGCGATTCGTCGCGGGCCTACGTTCGTCCGCTCGATCCGAATACTTTTCGGGGTTATTCGTGTCTTCCGTTTGATTTTTCCTGTACAACCGACTGGCCACTTTGCCCCGGTCCAGCTGACCGAAATGATTTCTCACGGAAACCATAAATATCTGCATAATTCAGCGGTTGTCAGGAAGAACGCCGCATATCAAATAATTTCATTTTCCAGACTTTTTTCTGGTAATTACGAAAATGCTATATGTACCATGAAGCTCAATTAATGCATAATTTTGTTTGGTCAGTAATAACCATTATCGGTAATGGATCGATTTTCGGTTACGAATAACCATCATCGAAAATTGTTTTCAGCAAAATATAACCATCACCGATAGTCTTACTATTTACTATTTACGATTCAGAGCGGTCAATACGCATTCAGCAGATTAGTACCGGCTGTAGTTAGTACTGACTTGGTATTAGCCTGTATAGAGAAACGGAAGTCGATAAAATGTTATGCGCCGCGACAGTGATTCTCGTTGGTAAAAATGGTTCGGAAACGTTACGGGGATGTTCTCTTATCGTTTAGAAGTGTTTTACGAGCCATAAACGAGCCGGAGGATCCGCAGAGTGGAGCAATAAATTTCCATGTTCGAGGTCCGCGATTCGGCAACCAACGATCCCGGTTCGATAATGGCGGCTGCTGCGCGCGTGGAATAAAGTTCGCAACGTGGAAAGGGCCGCGAGAGAACCACTGGCTCCGCGCCAATCAATTTCACTTATTTCCGCGACACGTTCAAGATTGGAGTCACCGTGTTCCGAGAGGTCGAGACAATTTACTGCACTGCGGCTGGCAAAATCTTCGGCCGCGACGAGTGACAATTATCGCATCGCGCGCGCACACGTGCCTGAGAGAGTCGATCGATACGCAGCCGAGCCATTGTGCGCGGCGAATCTTGCACGAGGATGCAACTTTTCGGTTGAATAGATACCTAGGAGACGTCGATCAATTCGTTCCGCTCGAAAAATAATTACAGTCTGCGCAGGATGGGCTGGTCATGTGGCTACCCAGTTTTATTTTGTAAGCAAAAACATTTGAATTGCTTTCGGTGCTCGGTATCTTTAGCGTTAGGTGCGGAAGTATGGTTGACCGGTGGAATTTTGGATTCTCGCGGGAGAAAATCTAGCGGCCGCGGTCCATGGTGGTTCGTTCAAGGATAGCCTCGATTACGGGATTTCGCGGAGCGATTTCAGCGATACGCCTCCATTGAAACGGCACCGGAAGCGGTCGTTATACAAACGAGCGAGCGAGCCGAGCGCTACTGGCGAGGTCGCTCTTGAAAATTAGGCTTCCGACTGCACCGCGGTCTCACGTGTTCGTTTTACACTGCCCACGTGTGTTGAGAAGGTCGGCCGAGAACGCGTTCCCGATTTACCGCTGGTCCACGAACGTTCAACGCGCCGCGCCGTACCTGAAATTAATACAGAGATGTCCTGAAATCTTATTAATTCGTTCACTGCTTTAAATTGTACGTGCCCATTTTTGTCATAAATGCATAAAATGAACGGTTGAATCAAATCAGCTTGAACCGTTGAAGATACGATCTTATCTAGCAGTGGAACGTGGAGTAAACGAGTCATTCATTAATTACCATTCTTAGACCGCGCCACTGACTCATGGCAGTTCCGCCCGAGCCCGTCGAACAAGTGTACTGTGATCTTTCCTCTTTTTCTGTACAGTTTCTATCATGATCTATCGTACGAATTATTTTCTATATTTTTTTTTGTAGTCATTTCATGTGTCTCATGTTTTTTTTGTCATACATTTTTTACAGCATGGCCGCTCAGACTCGTACAGGGTCGCGACGTTACCTAAAATTCGCGACGACAACATTATGGCAGACGGGATGTTCAAGGTATTCTGCGGAGGACTTCCGGTCCCCGCGGCGACTCCACTTACAATCGCAATTTTATTGGGGGCTTGCTTCGTTGGTGATAGATCACTCGTATCTAAATCGTAAATGAAATCTTGTCTTTGGTGATTCTTCGGGGTACTAATCATTCTTCTTTTCTTTGGTAGACTAACCACACTTCTAACGCTATCGCTTCTAATCGATTTTCGCGAGGACATTCCTCCACTCTCGATTTTCTATTTTCTTTTGTCGACTCTTGCTTATTCGAGGACTCATTCCCACGAAGTTCAGCTGTACAATTTTCAGCAGCCTTCCTCTTCCGCTTTAAATCTGATCTCTCTCTCTCTCTCTCTCTCTCTCTCTCTCTCTCTCTCTCTCTCTCTCGTAAGTCCACTTTGAACGACTAATTTCCTTCAGTGTGTGAAGGCAATTCGCCTAAATATACTAAACTATTCGACTAATTTATTATCGAATCTTTTCCAACAAATCTTTTCACGATACTTTTTCCACTCTCCACCTAGAGTGGGTGTACAAAGTGTATTCGTACACCTTCTAAAAACGAATAACTCTTTCGAAATTGGGCCTACAGCAGTTTGAGCCTTTTCGAGACGTTAGAAGGATTATTCATTATTTATTTGTAGTTTACTTTTACACTTGGTTATAATATATTTGACATGTAATTTGTAAAAAGTATGAGAGACAATAGCATAAAATTATAACAGTTCGTATAGGTCGATGGATTAAGGAAAACGAGGACATTTCTGATGTTGTTGAAGTCTCCTCAACTTGATATTAAAGCTTCTTCTTTTTCTCAGTTATCTTCCATCTTCTGAAACGTGCTTTTTTTCATGGACTATTAACATCTAGTGGCCACTGTTCTTGATTACACCTTTCACTAACATTACCGGCGCACCTTGATCGTTGATCCTACCCATTTATTCCTGGGAAAGGAGACATCGCTCTTCGACTGTCGCTTGCTTGCTCGTTTGTGACACGTTAATTCCAGATAATTGACTGATATCGGGCACAGAATTCACAGGATTACCGTCTAAATGTACGTTTAACGGGTCTCTTGGTGATTACCCGGCGTTCCCGGTACGAAATAACGATCCTTTAATTAATAACGATCGTCGGAGGATCCGTAAATACTATAATTCAACCGAGCTATTAATAACGTGTCTTCCCGCTTCATCCGTCCAATCTCCATTCGCCATCTACGTTTCCATTCTCGTGAATAATCATCTTGCGAACAGTGGAACGGGTGTTGACACGTTCTATACTAATCCGGTGTAGTTCCTTCATCACTGCACTTCTGAATACATCCTCGGATGAAATTTACAATTACTAAACGATTAACTACAATGTCCCTATCTTGAAATACAATCGAGTTTACTTGGAAGACACTGGTGAACGGTGTAAACAAACAATTAATATTTCTAACGAGAAGCTCGTAGTTTACCATAGTTGTCGCTTTACATAGTAGCTTTATAGTAATTATGCATGCGTGCTTTACACTCCAACACTATTTTTCCTCGATGGTCTTCGGTGAACTCAACGTTCTTGAAATTGATCATTAAAAGGGAGCTTTAACAATCTTTCACGTGCAAAAGACATTTCCACCAAAGTGCTGACCAGCATTCCCTTTGAAAAAGTTGATTGTCCAAGGTTCCAAGGTCTTCAGAGCTAACCAGTATTCTAAAAAATAACATCCTGAAAGTTGTCAGTAATATTATATATAAAAATTAATTTGTTCCTACTCAACGCATGTCCTCTTCCTTGATCCTCAACATCCTCGAGGACCCTTCTTACATATGTACGTCTGTTTCCGTAATCAACTAACTTAATCGTCTTTGTCTGTTGAACAGTCGCGGCGGAAGAACCCCAAGCGGAAGGCGGACAATTTAGACGACTTGAAACAGGAGTTGGACATTGACTTCCACAAAGTCTCACCCGAGGAACTTTATCAAAGATTTCATACGCACCCCGAGAACGTAAGTATCAGTGGGACAACCACGTGCGCGTTACTCTTTGGGGAATAATTTATTTAACGTAAAATTAGCGAGGGAAAGAGTTTTGTTCGGCCTCGACGTACGCGCCGAGGCAATCGATTGATCCGGTTATTTAGAGCTCGAGTATCATCGTTGGCACGAAATTCATGATGTCCCTTGTCTAGCGGGGATGGCGATCACGAAATACCGCTCTTCCTCTAACAGTCTAAACTGGACTCTACAGCATTCGGAACACCGTGACCCATCAGGTCATCGCCCAACGAATCGGTTAACAGATTGGACAGTCGCAATTCCATACCAAATCCATGATAAATCCATGTCAAGTCCGTTGCAAGTCGTGTAGAGGGCAGGTCGGTCGTGTTAAGACCAAGTATCGAGCAAAATAGGAGCAAACCTTGCTGTGGGAGGGAAAATCGTATTTTACTTGTGGGAAGAATATAAGATGGCGATGGCGGGTGTTTATTAGTTTTTGTCTGCCACGAAAGTTGTGTGCGAAACATGTTGTGAGACGAATGGATTCTGTTGCAGGGCCTCAGCTATGCGAAAGCAAAGGAAAACCTGGAGAGGGACGGGCCGAACGCGTTGACCCCGCCGAAACAGACCCCGGAATGGGTGAAATTCTGCAAGAACCTTTTCGGCGGTTTCGCGTTGTTGTTGTGGATCGGCGCGGTACTCTGTTTTGTCGCGTACTCGATCCAGGCGTCGACCAGCGAGGACCCGAGCGACGACAATCTTTTCCTGGGCATCGTGTTGGCGGTGGTCGTGATAGTGACGGGCATATTCTCGTATTACCAGGAAAGCAAGTCCAGCAAGATCATGGAGTCGTTCAAGAATATGGTGCCGCAGTTCGCGACTGTGATCAGAGAGGGCGAGAAGCTGGACCTGAGGGCGGAGCAGTTGGTGCTCGGTGACGTAGTCGAGGTGAAGTTCGGCGATCGTATACCAGCGGACATCCGGATCATCGAGTCCCGAGGCTTCAAGGTGGACAACAGCTCGCTGACCGGCGAGTCCGAGCCACAATCGAGATCTCCAGATTTCACGAACGAGAACCCGTTGGAAACGAAGAATCTGGCGTTCTTCTCGACCAATGCTGTTGAAGGCACTGCGAAGGGTGTAGTGATCTGTTGTGGCGATCAAACGGTAATGGGAAGAATCGCTGGTTTAGCATCCGGACTTGACACTGGCGAGACTCCGATCGCTAAGGAGATCCACCACTTTATCCACTTGATCACCGGCGTGGCCGTGTTCCTCGGTGTTACCTTCTTCGTTATCGCTTTTATCCTCGGTTATCATTGGCTCGACGCAGTTATCTTCTTGATCGGTATCATCGTGGCAAACGTGCCGGAGGGTTTGCTCGCGACCGTGACCGTGTGCTTGACCCTGACCGCGAAACGTATGGCGTCCAAGAATTGCTTGGTTAAGAATCTGGAGGCTGTCGAGACCCTTGGATCGACATCGACCATCTGCTCGGACAAGACTGGCACGCTCACCCAGAACCGTATGACCGTCGCTCACATGTGGTTCGACAATCAGATCATCGAGGCCGACACCACGGAGGATCAGTCCGGATTGCAATACGACCGTACCAGCCCCGGGTTCAAGGCGTTGGCCAAGATCGCGACACTCTGTAACCGAGCCGAATTCAAGGCTGGCCAGGAGCACTTGCCGATTCTGCAGAAGGGGGTGACCGGTGACGCCTCCGAGGCTGCCCTCTTGAAGTGTATGGAATTAGCGTTGGGCGACGTGATGGGCATCAGGAAGCGCAACAAGAAAGTTTGCGAGATCCCGTTCAACTCTACCAACAAGTATCAGGTCTCTATCCACGAGTCGGACAATCCCGATGACCCGAGACACTTGCTCGTAATGAAGGGCGCGCCCGAGAGGATCCTGGACCGTTGCGCGTCGATCTTCATCGGTGGCAAGGAGAAGGTGCTCGACGATGAGATGAAGGAGGCGTTCAACAATGCTTACCTCGAACTGGGTGGACTCGGTGAACGTGTGCTCGGTTTCTGTGACTTCATACTGCCGTCCGACAAGTTCCCGATCGGTTTCAAGTTCAACTGCGACGACCCGAACTTCCCGGTAGACGGACTCCGCTTTGTGGGCCTGATGTCTATGATTGACCCGCCCAGGGCTGCGGTGCCCGACGCGGTCGCCAAGTGCCGGTCAGCCGGTATCAAGGTCATCATGGTAACCGGTGACCATCCGATCACTGCCAAAGCCATTGCCAAATCTGTCGGCATCATCTCTGAAGGTTATTATCCTCCATCTCTCCATCTCTCTCTCTCTTTCTCTCTCTCTCTCTCTCTCTCTCTCTCTCTCTCTCTCTCTCTCGCTCTCGCTCTCTCTAGTCTCTATTCTTCGCCTGTTAAACCCTTGACAAATTGACCAGCGATGCACTCAATTGTGTACAGTGATGTCAACATGTTAATTCTATTGGAAACATCAATGAAAATAGACATGGCCGCCGCGCCGCGCCGTAGCTTTAGACCACTCATTGGCGTAATTGCTTGTTTTTCTCCAACCAGCCTCTACAAGTTTTTATTTTCTGACGGTTCTAAACATAGATATAAAGATGGCGTAAAGAGGGTTCTGTCGATCTGTACGACTCACGCCCTTTACCGTGCCATTTTATTTACGACCACAGTGATTAGAACACGTCTTTATCCCCAAAAATTGGCTACATTTACTTCGATGCTTAAACAATACAATTCTATTTCGTCTAAAAAGAAGAGAATAACAAACATATTTATTAGACTGTGTTTAAAATCGTACTCACGCAACCGCAGGTAACGAAACCGTCGAGGACATTGCTAAACGATTGAACATCCCCGTAAACGAAGTGAATCCTCGCGAGGCCAAGGCTGCCGTCGTCCACGGAACCGAACTCAGAGAACTGAACTCCGACCAACTCGACGAGATCCTCAGGTATCACACCGAAATTGTGTTCGCCCGTACCTCGCCACAGCAGAAGCTCATCATTGTCGAAGGTTGCCAGCGGATGGGAGCTATCGTCGCTGTAACTGGTGCGTTGACGCGATATTACCTGAACCTCTAAAACAGCCTCTTGGCTCATCATGTTCTTCATTTACTTCGCAAGATTGCCATTCCCATGTTGTAGTCTTCTTTCCACTCGTAATCACATCGATTGTCATTTACATGAAACTGAAATTAGATACTATCTGAATTAAAATTGAAGGTGAGACCTTAAAGGTCAGCTTTACACCTCAAAATGATGTGTGATAAGTTTGTACTGTCCGTCCAACGAGAGTTGGCACAGATTTTGCTAGTGGGGTGCAGAGGGGTCTGCACTCTTGCGCTTAGGTTCTGGCGGGAACAGTCGTGATAGGAGCTCGGCGTCACCGCATCGCTCTATTGGCCAATCTCGGAGTAGGGATACCACGTGGTACCTACGAGTTTCTCTGTGCCAACTCTCGTTGGACGGACGATACATTCCAATGTGGCATTTCTAAGATCATTCCATACGTAAAAGTCTAATACATATAGTAATTGTGAAATAGAATTGGTGAAATGTGTTAAATCGTAACGTAATCTGACAGGTGACGGTGTGAACGACTCGCCGGCGCTGAAGAAAGCTGACATTGGTGTCGCCATGGGTATAGCGGGCTCGGACGTATCCAAGCAGGCCGCGGACATGATTCTGCTCGACGACAACTTTGCATCGATCGTGACTGGCGTCGAGGAGGGACGGTTGATCTTCGACAACCTGAAGAAATCCATCGCGTATACCCTGACCTCGAATATCCCCGAAATCTCACCATTCCTGGCGTTCATCCTTTGCGACATCCCCCTACCTCTCGGCACTGTCACAATCCTGTGCATCGATCTGGGAACGGACATGGTGAGTGTAATTCTTCGTAGATCGATATCGGTCGTTTCCGCTTGGAAACGACCGAACAGGTAGAAATAACGGGATCCAACGATTCTTCGATCAGATCCTGGACCGGATCGGATCTCTCGAGGATTCGTTGCGATTCCTTTCGAGCGATAAAGAAATTTTCAGCGATACCCTGATCCCGGTGATAATGGAATAACGACCACTATCGGGATCTCATGTCTGAAATAATGATTGCCAGATACCAGCGATTTCCCTGGCGTACGAGCATGCCGAGTCCGATATCATGAAGAGGAAACCTCGGAATCCAGACTTCGACAACCTCGTCAACGAAAGGTTCTCTGTGCAACAGACCCGGAATCACATTGCTTTCTGAACACTCTTTCCCTAGGTTTCCTAATCGTATCTAGGCCAGCTAGAGCTCCAATAATCGCAGTAGGCAAGATTGACGCGTACCAGTTCCAGTAGATTTTCTAGGACACCAAAAATCTAATTTTTCCCGACTTTTATCTCTAGGTCGACGGGTCTACTATATTTTGAGATCAGTTTCGCGGCTGGACAGACACCGCGAACCTGCCCGAAGAAACAAAATCCTCGCGTAACGATTCACAAATTTCTTCCAGCTATAAGAGTCATCGAGCAGCTTCGGAACAACGAAGCTTAACGATGTCGCGAATAGATCGTCGCGAAAGTATCCTCAGGACACATTCCTCGAAGCCTTCCTCTCTTTCTCTCTTCATCGTCCCAAATCGATTCAGTTATATTATTTTGTTTTTTGCTTACCATCCTACGTTTGTTCATCATTATGACACACCCGCAAGAATGCTGATCGTCGCAAACGATAATGGCGAACATCGATTTCCCCTCCGGGCGAACGATCTAATTGTTCCTCTTGGTCTCGAAACGATCAGCATCCTTGCCCCAAGGTCACCGAAACAATATTCATTGATTCTAACTGTTGGCGTGTTGTTACTGAGCTTATTGATAATGTGACGTCAGGTGCCAGCCATCTCACTTGCCTACGAGGAGGCAGAGAGCGATATTATGAAGCGACAACCACGAAACCCGTTCACTGACAAGCTAGTTAACGAAAGGTAACACATCAACAAACATAACCGAGCCTTGACAAAAAAAAAAATACTACACCAGATATACTTTATGGCCTGAAAGAGTAATCGGTGACATGGTCCATCTGGTCGTTGAAGCTGGTCGAGGTTCCACCAGCGAGATCGTCGAGCAAAAGCCGAAGAGCAGCTCTCTGCTCTCTGATGGGCAGAATATGCAATTAGGAAATTGGTGGAAGAACGTCGTCCAGGTTCAGGGACCAGGTCACAGAGTCGCGATCGCTCCTCTCCTTTACCTGTCTATTGGTCGTTACACTTCTTACTTACTCCTATGGTTATTGTAGTAGTTAGTTCGTTCTGTCTCGTACGACGATTATACTCGTCCAATCACCGAGAAAACACGAATTCTCGCAACACGTCTCTCTTTTTTCTCTCTTTCTCTCTCTCTCTCTCTCTCTCTCTCTCTCTCTCTCTCTCTCTCTCTCTCTCTCTCCTACCGCATTGTATACTCGGTTGGCCCCGATCTCCTGTGAGCAAGGGTGCGGGCAATACGTTCGATGTTCAAATTAATCCCTAGCCTGACCGGTTTGCCGAAAATTCTTTGTCTGGTTTTACGTTATCGTTTCTGTTTCTGTGGAAAGTTTGTTGTGATGGTGTCCGCGCGTTGTCTGCTAATAACTGTACTAATCGAATGGGAACGACCAACAGTTATCGTGAAGCGAAAACGCCTTGTCTTTTTTCCTCCATTTCTTTCTTTTCTTCCTTTTCTTCCTTTTCTTGTTCTTGTACCTGTTAAGTCACGATTTCTTACGAAACCGCTGAAGCTTTCCGAGCTCGAGCTTCCGACGGGCATACGTTGTACAGTTCTTTTTCTTTCTTTCCTTCTTTCTATCGTTTCTGTTATATATACATATATTTATATATCATTTTTGCTTGACGAGTTTGTTGAGACGCTAAGAGGCTGGGTTTAATTTGTTCGACGCCTCGATCGAAGGACATGCTAGGATCGATGCTAATCTAACTCGGATAAGGTAACCGGAATGGTGCACGCAGGTATCACACTTCTTCGGGGAACTTTTGGTGACTGGGTATTACACTGCCGCTTTGTTATCTGAACTTTTAAATATTTCCTTCCAAATCGGAGAGCCCGGTCGAACACCGAGCTCCCAGCTCGATTGTATCTTGATCAGTGACGCGGCTGCTCGTCCGCCATCCGTGCGGTAAACAATTCCATTGAGACGTCTCGCGTTTCATTGATGCTCTCGGTAGTCCGTATCAAAAACCGTTCCAACAACCAGTGTCGCTTCTCCGAAGGATATCGATGGAAATTTCACGTAGAACCTCTCCCTCGTTTTATTCGAAGCGAGCTACAATCGTTTCGACGCTGAAACAATCCTGAAAATAACCACGAAAATCGTCTTTTCATTCGATACACTTCTCGAAACATTTAATTCAGTTACACGACGAATGACGCGGGACGAGCAATCGCAAAACTTCTCTCTCTCTCTCTCTCTTTCTCTTCTCTGTCTCTATATTTCTCTCTCTCTCTCTCTCTCTCTCTCTCTCTCTCTCTCTCTCTCTCTATCTTCCTCTCGAAGGATTTTCTTTTCCTCTAAACCGAATTGCCAGTCAAGCGATCGCTTCCGTGACGATGATCCTCGCTTCTAATTTGTGTGTTGTTTCGTAAAACGCCAAAGGTAAGCCGATCTCTCTTTCTCTCAAGTCTCTCTCTCTCTCTCTCTCTCTCTCTCTCTCTCTCTCTCTATCTATCTATCTATCTATCTATCTATCTATCTGTCTCTTACTATCACTATTTCTATCGCCTCTCTCCTTTCTCTTTCTGTACCTGTTTCTCCCCCGTTTGAGCCAAGCTTCGCCAAACTTTAATTATTCCCTCTGAATATACACTCTAGAATCTCAGTCTGTCGGCGCAACGTCGGTCGACGAACAGGAGGCCAAGGAAGTTGAGTGCTTCAGCGATTTTTTAACTATGAGTGGTGGCCATTGTGGCTAATTTTCCACCGCACTCGGCAAGCCTCTTTCGCCTCCGCAACTATCGCCGGTATCGACGACGCCGGTCTATCACACATCTCGCTACCTTCTACCTTGAACTCGAACACGTTTGTCCGTTTCCAATTGGCTCGAGCGGAAATTCGAGGACGCCATTTTACAGTGTACCGAATGGCCATTCTGGGTGGAAAAAAATCGTACACATCAGACGCGGCTACTGATGTCAACGTGTACAGTTGGAACTATCCCTGCGTTCTTGTTGTAAAATGATTTTATCAAATTCGTACAATTTCGCTGTTAAACGAATGATTATGTGTACAATGGTCAGTAAAGATTCCCAACGAAGAATACGACTTGTTTTCCACCAAGAATGGTCATTCGATACGCTGTGCATTTTCTCGAGCCGCTGAAAGAACTCTCTCACCGCTGCGTCATTTCACCGGGCGCCAAAACTCGCACCGTTCTACAAGCTTCTCTCTTCTCCATCTCTTGATACAGAGTTTTAGCTCCTATTTCATTACTATCTTTCACTTTCTCCCTTTCTTTCTGTCTCTAACTCTCTATATCTATCTATCTATCTATCTCTCTCTCTTTCTCTCTATCGCCGCCAATTCTCGGCTGTCTTGCCACGCGAAATTTCGTCGCCGCCCAGCTGCTCGAGATCTTCGCACCTTCTTCTGTTCTCCCTCCGATCGTTCCGCAAAGCGTTCCCTTCTTCTCGGCCAGAACTGATCTCACCTGGACTCTCCCGAACCACCTGGAAAACCTGACGATTCCGCTGAAACGTTTCGACGGTGATCGAGACATTGAGAATCGACTCTCGAAATAGTATTTCCTACCCTCGACACACCGAGCCAGTGACACACAGCATTAAACATTCGTATCTACAGTTCCACACAAAGAGGAAACACAACCATGTTATTCGTGGACGTACCAGAGACGGATCGCTTCGATCGACGCAGAATAGTTCTCGAACGATGTTCTCACCTCCTTCGGGAACATGTTCACCGGTAGTTCACTGTGTTTCAGAAAGTTCGAATCTACACGAATCTAGTTGTACGTGGGTAGATAGGGAGTTTCGACGGCGACGCGACCGTTCACCGAATCTTAATTTCATTCGGTTATTTCGTGAACACATTTGATGTCTCTTATTGGAGGTTACAAATGTACAATGAAAGAAAGGGTTAAAATCATTAAGGGAAGAAATATCATCCGGTTTGGTGTCCCTTTCTTGCAATTTTTATTTCGCATAAAGATCCGCAGTCTAGTAATGTGTAGAATCCGCGCTGTCTAGTCATTGTCGTTCGTACCAGTCAATTTTCACGCGAGCTGGATCAATAAAAACAGTAAATAAACATAGATCTCTTCTTTCGCGGTTTTTGTCTACGAAAATAATCTATTCCCGTCTTCTCAGACATTTCTAATTGGTCGCTCCACCGGCGAATCTCGCCTCCGTACAGAGTCGCCAGATGAAGGGAGGGAGCACGAATCGAGGAGAAAAGTCACCCACTCCCCGCCCGAACGGTAGAGTGGGGACATTAGTCTTGATCTGGCGACTCTGCCTCTATAGTCGAGTCTCGATTCAGTTTGTATATTATAATGTGTACATAGATCGATAGCCGTGTGTGTTTACATCTCTATTTATATATTATATCTCTTATATATTGGTAACTATATTCTGGTTATAACTGCTGTGATTAGTGTCATCATTGTCATCGGTATATTTGGTGAATCATCAGCGACTAATCCTGTCCCTCATCATCTCCCCAATTGCGATTTCGACCCCGACTTTAAATCCCCCCCCACCCCCATTCTTTTTTCACTGTTGTTCACCGTCACTTTTTTCATCGCGTTGCGACTTTTATATTTATACTGCCATTCTCTTGTTTTCCTGTTCTCTTTTTACTATTGTTACGCCGTCACAGACCACAAGCCAGCATTTATATTGTTACTATGACTTTAGCAAATGAATTTTTACTACTACCCTTTTTTATTATTATTCTCTACTGTCACAGCTGCCGCTGCTACCTTCTGTATTTTACTATTACTATTTACCTATTTACTATTTTTTTCTTTTACCTATATATATATACTCACTATCACGATATATATACATATTGTATATCTCCACTGCCCACCGAAAGAAAAGACAAACGCACGTACACGCGGTCGTTTCTGTTCCGCGTGTACGCACGTATGCTTTTTCTCTGCGATCAACGAAACGATGATGGTTCAAAGAATCGTCAAGCTGTTAAAGAGAGAATTGAAAGCTACATCATGGCACCCTTTGTACGATTTTTTAGGCGTGACATGAACTCTTCTTTGCAGTTTGTTTTATTCTTTACAGTCCTCTCACAATTTTATTCTTGTAATGCGCTGCCTACCGCCGCTGTGCCTTCTACCACTTCTGCGACTGGCAACTTTCTAACGGGTGTGCTGAACCGACTGAACGATACGAACGATCTCTCTCTTTGTCTCTCTCTCGCTCTCGCTCTCTCTCTCTCTCTCTCTCTCTCTCTCTCTCTCTCTTTGTCTATCTCTCTTTCTGTTTTTGTTCTTTTCTACAAGTCGGGTGACATCGAAAGTTGCTAACGTGGGAATTCGACGGGATCATCGCCCGTTTCGTTTGTTTCTGCTTATATTGTCACGGGAGGAGAACAGGAACCCGTACACGTCACGATCCATCGCAGCGAGGAGCTGTCACGACGCATCGCGAATCGTATCTGTCGAAGCTACTCGTCGAACCGTGTTCGTTCTGTCGTACGACGAATCACAACGAAATCTAGTCGCGACCATATTTGAACCTAAAACGGATATTTGATAAAATTCGAGAAACCTAAAACAGACCTATACTGTGTGCATAAGACCGAAGTGAAAACTTCTTGGATAAAGTCATCAGAACAGCACAATCAGAAACGAAAAATCGCGTTGTCTCGGGGTATAAGGTTTCCAACTAATGTTTTCTATATCTTAAACAAAAATTATTGGGGTTTCGTGTCCGATCTCGGCTCACCCGAGTTTACCCGAACGGCGTTTCACCTCGGAGCGTGACGGATCAGACTCGTTCACTGGCCAGTAATTGTGTACGCTCCGTGCCTGAGGAAGTTTACACTTCAAAAATTCAGTATTCACGCGATAATGATTATTAAGAGAATTATAAAATTTCCATCGAGATAGACACATCCTTGATCGCGAAGAAAAATAATTTTGGATGTTCATTCGAATAAAAGAAGGAAAGAGTTGTACAACTTGTACGATAAATCGTAAGGTGTATGGGTTCCTTATGGTTTCTTGCGTCCTCCTGACGCAACGATAGGAGCATCGGTTCCGATCAATTTCAAACTTGCAACTGTTATATTAATTGAAATGTTAAAATCGGATGATGTTTCAGTGATTGTCCTCCGACAAACACTAAGAGGATGTCGCGTTAATCCTTCGCACACCTAACCGCTTGATAAATTCCTACCGATTAATAAGAATCGCACTGTACCCGATGTTTCCTGTTGCGTCAGGGGAAAACACGCTTAACGATACTAACAAGAAATGAAGCTTCAATCGTATTGTGCGTGCACGAAATATAAAGCGAAGATTACAAAATGCTCGAGGACTCGTCCTCGTTGCGAGTGATTCCGTCGAGGAGCATCATCGAGCATTGGCTAAAGTAGCGAAGCAATTGAGGCGAGATCATCTGGCGCTGGCTGAAAAACGGTGGCAAGGGGATGAACGTTCATGGTAGTCCTTGGTGTGGCCAGACACGTTCTTGGTGACCAGTCCTTCTAGCGCTGAAGAACAGCTCGCGTTCGAATAATCACCTCGTAGTGTAATAACTGACTTTTAACGTGAACGATAGTCGATAGAACAAAACGATAGACTTCGGAATCAGAGGATTCTCGAGTTCAGCGGAAGGGCTGTCGTCACCAGTACTCACCACAGAGAGCACGCTGCACGGCGGATTGCCATTTTTAAGATTTTCACTATGACAGCGCTATCACTCGAAGGAACTGGGAATGAAGGAAAGGGCGGACACGGAGAAAAAGACACTCGCCTTCGTCATTTTGAGTAATTAACTTTCCAGAAAGAAATGTCTAATTTTCGAGTTGAAACAGCTCCGAGTGCAAAGGGTTAACAGCTTTGTTTGTTCAATCAAACCATAGGTCACAGAACTATCAACACAGATTTGTTTTGACGAAAATCGAAAGAAACGAGCTGAAAATTCAAAGAATGCGAGAAATCTTTTCGAAACCTCGTTGACAGAATGATTGTTTTCTCTTCGTGTCGGCCAAGGTTTCCTCATGGTGTGCGATGCGTCTCTCGATGCGTCCCTTTGTCTGTTTCGCCTACCGCCGTGTGTACAGCCATGATCAATTTTGTACACACATAATGTAAATATGCATACATGTATAACGTACGTATCTATATATACTTGTACGGTGTACGGGGTGCTTGGCACACATTCTAATCAATGGTGGATGGCAGGTGCCGGCCATCTCGCTAGCTTACGAGGCACCGGAGTCGGACATTATGAAACGGCAGCCCCGCGATCCTTACAGAGACAATCTTGTCAACCGAAGGTGGGTCTCCCAACTACCCACCAGAGAAAACAGCTACTCAGTCTCCAAGATGCATACACACGTACACAACGACACGAACACACACAGAGACACACTCACGCGTAACACGGGCGGCCAAACCGTTTGCCACTAGACACCTGTAGAAGTCCGTAGACGATCCTCTAATTCCGACACGTTCGCAGCAGTCCTGCATGCGATACCACGTCTTCCGAAAAGACAGGGCTCACGTCACGTCACTTTCAAAAAACAAACATCCGGGAAACATACGAGAAGATCGTGCGGTACGAAACTGTGCTTCTTCCATCCGAAGAGATATCAGCAATATTTCTTATCGTATAACCGATGATCTTGCAGGACCATTCATGGTTTTATCAATCTTTTTTTAACATATTTTTGAGGGGGCACGGGGCACGGGGCACGGGGCCAAGAGCCCCCAAAAAAGAAAGGAAATAGAAGACTGGAAAATTGGTAGCTTCCAAAATTAAAATCGTGGAATACCCCTGGGTACCGTTGCCAGATACTTTGGCTAAGAAAAATTTTGGGAGAAAATCGATTCAGTGAGTTCGTAAGGTGGGGGATCCCCTAATCGCGCCTGGGCGCAGCAGCCATTCGCGATCCAGACTCCATTCGTTGACACTCATTCAAAGGATGCGGTCTGACGCGCGGGTTCAGGCACGAAGGAAAGAAGCTTAGCGTCGTAGACCGCGACAGTAACAAGTACACTATAGTTCTCTAGCTTGTTCTGCACGAGTTTGGCCACCCGACGACACACACCCAACCCTCGCATATGTATGTGTGCTCACATATGTATGCGCACACTGGTTGTTACACACAAGAAAATTGAGAAAATTGAAAACAGAGTGTCTACTGGTGTCCGAGCGTCCGAGCGAATTATGTGTATTACATTTGTTTTCTATCATACAAGTACTGGAACATACAGATCTCTCTCGTTGCTCGTTGGTTATACATACTCGCTTGACATTTGTTTTTCTGTTCATGCACGCGACAACGAAAAGTGTCTTTTTTTTTAATCGTTCTAATTGTGCGCACTTTCATCTGCACTCGAGCATATATTTCAAGCCGATATATATATATATACAGGGCCGTCGAGGTAAATCCGGAAAAGTCATTACATAGAGGAAAACGGTTTAAATTCAAGGAAAATATCAGTATATAGTACATTCTAACCCTATTTTTGGTACAACTGGTCGTAGTCTCCATCTACTCTTAGATCTCCTCGTAGATCTCCTCTTTGTCCATATTTGTCATCACTTTCATAATAGAGGCTCGTATCGCAAGGGGATTGCAATCAGGGCTTTTTTTTCAGGGCGGTGGGGAAACGCTGTTACGCACACTCCCCTACGGTGAAGTTCAGGGGGTAGCGTGGGATTCGGCTCCCCTTTAGATGGAAGTTAGGGGAACGGGACTATATCCCTCACCGCCCAGGGCCTAGCCCTTCTCCGCTATGCCCGATATACCACCACCCGGGGTCCTACTTCTCGTATTTACTCCCGTGGTGGTGGGCGACACATCAAATCACATCTCCTGTGTCCTCGGTTGGGCTTATTCTTTTCCGTATCGTAAAGCCTGGCCTGCGTCTTTCTTGCTTTGTGAGGTGCTTTCCGGATTTACCTCGACGGCCCTGTATGTATATTAAAAAAAAAAGAAAGAAGTTCTAGCAAATTCGCGATGTTGTCCATCGTAAACGATCTCATTGAAGAACAATGAATAAGCTCGAACGGTTGATCCGCAGAATTGAACAATAATAATGAATTCGACAGTACGGCCAGAGGCAACGATCAATTAAAAATTCGTAGCAGCAGCAACGCGGAACCACGCGTCTGAGAGATTTGTCGTTTTGTGATCCGTGCACACATGCGAACGGAAGTTAACGAAAGTCACGGTTGACACTCTACGCTATGCGAGTCGGAGAACACGGCTCTAGGAAAACCTAGTTGATTAGCAATAGCACAGCAAGTACCTCATAGGAGAGTTACGTTGTTGGGAATGCCGAATGCTTCACATAGAAAATCTCTCGCGCGATGACTAACGTATGTACAGAGTGTCCCCGTGAATTCCTTGGTCCGTAGAGTGCCGGTCGAGCAAGCAAAGACGAAGGAAAAGGTTCGACGGCCGTGCTATTATCGAGAACGCAAGCTAAACGAGATCAATCGCTTCGTATCTCTTCAAATTAATCTCTCGAAATGTCGCAAGAGGGCAGGTCGAGATCGCGCTAAAAGCGCACCTAATCTTGCTCTTTGAGTAAATATTTATGGAGAAAATCGAATTTTATTTAAATTTATAAATTACATAATTCTACAATACTAAATTTGAATTATAAAATATTGAGACGTAATGATTTTGCCCGATATATACTCTGAAAGCGAGGTTAGGTCCACTGTTAGTGCGACCGAACTGCCCTCTACACGAGGGTAATGGGGCGACTGATGGGTCGGGATATTGCTCTCTGGGTATTCGCAATTTTCGAAAGAGAAGTAGCGTTTATGTCGTCGAATCGAACGTTCTCGAGAGTGACCGTTTACGGGAGCACTTTTTCTCCGCTTGCCTCTCGATCCGATCCCCCGCAGAGGACCAAGGAATTGAGGGTCGCCCTTGTATCGCCAAGCCTCTAACGACATCATCCCGTGATCAGCTTGAAAAACGGTTTCCGTGCGCGTGTCGGTTAACCGCTTCCTCCACCAAGGTAATGCGTGTATGCGAAACCGGGAACGGTAACATGCTGATGGCAACCGTTGTACTCGGGTATCCGAAACCAAAATAGCAACCCAAACCGTACGTTAGATTACAGAGCAAAAAAAAAAAAAAAGAAAGCAACGAAGCAAGCTTGTAAACCCGAGACCATGCACGGCCTGAGCAACGATCCAGCAATTAATTAACCATCGATTAACCATGGAACACGAGCGAAACGTCGGTCAGTAACCGCTCGATGGTTACGTCCCGCCGAGCACGAACCAACGTAATCGATAACCGGGTCGCCATCAGGTCGCTCTTTTTTTTCCGCCCGTTTCCATCATGTCACCCGGGTCTCGACGACCATCCTCGCGCGCCTTCCATCGCTAACTTGTCGAGATCTGCAATCTCCGCTGCGCAATGTGGTTGATTCGATCTAACGCCTGACTAGCTAATTGACTGACAACACGCGGTCAGTCGCATGCATACTGCGCTCGGGGAGCTGATCCCGCGGGAACCGGATCGTGCCGATGTTCCACAATGGAACCACGTCATCCGAATTAATCGAATTATCCGCGAAAGTACAACCGGGAATTTCCATCTGTCTCTCTCCCTCGCTGTCTTATTTAATCAAACTACTGTCGCTCGACAATCCTAGCGTTCACGGTGTCCACCGTAAACTGTGCAAGCTAACTTCATTACGAAAAAGTACGCTCCGACATGACGTCTCTCTAACGCTTCTCGTTCGATACGAATCGATTCCTCAATGAGGATCGAAGATGATAGCTCCGAGAAAACAAATCGAGGTGTCCCAAGGATTTCATGGTTATTCGAAACAGATCTCTGTCGTTAGGGTCTGCGAATGAGAGACGATGAGCAAAGTCACGGGAATGTTGGAGGGACCAGTTCCCGAACCGAGTGAGAAACGATTCTCGCGAGATCAGCTCCGGAGTTAGCTATCATTCACAATGTTTGAAAGAACCTAGCCTGCTTCTCTGTTTTGTATCGGTCTCGCCAGGCCTCACGGTTCGACGACAGCTTGCATGCCGAAAGCTGCACCTACCTTGAACCGTGCACCGTGCACCGTGCACCGTGAGGTTTGGTTGCCTTGTACATGTCTGTGCCTTGTGCTTCTGTATAGCATGCCTCAGCGCGAACAACCGATCGTTACTGCGTTTCGATCCGGTAAGTAATCTCCATTTAATCCGGTCTACGGCTTCCATATTAACACCACCTTAGGCTATTAGGAGCAAACTTACTGGCATACACGAGTGCTTTGTCCGACTTCCAACGAACTTGTTCACACGATCGTCTAGAATCGTACGAACGATTGCTGTGTCGACGATGAACGGACCAGTTCACTTCTTTCTTTGGAAGTTCTTTGGAAGCTGGACATGGATCGCAAGTCTACTAGGACGTTGCCGGGCTACGACTAACGCGATTGCTCTATGTCTAGGCTTATTTCGATGGCGTACGGTCAGATCGGTATGATCCAAGCAGCCGCCGGTTTCTTCGTCTACTTCGTGATCATGGCTGAGAACGGATTCCTGCCTCTGCATCTTTTCGGTATCCGAAAAATGTGGGACTCCAAGGCTATCAACGATCTCCGCGACAGCTACGGCCAGGAATGGGTAAGATATATTTCTTCCATTTTGTCACGTACCGCTCAGCTGCTGCTAATCGTTTAGCGACTTCGACCGACCGACCAGGACTGTTTTGGACTGATGCACAGTGGTCCGGGCGGCCACAGTGGCTTAGCGGATAGAGCTCGCGACTAACCATACCGTACCCTAAGAATACCACCGTGGTCGATGTTGATACGCGTGAACATGATTTGTGCAGACATACAAGGACCGTAAGACACTGGAGTTCACCTGCCACACGGCCTTCTTCGTTTCAATCGTGATCGTACAGTGGGCCGATTTGATCGTCTGTAAGACGCGACGTAATTCCATCTTCCATCAAGGAATGAAGAACTGGGCCCTGAACTTTGGTCTGGTGTTCGAGACCGCCCTCGCCGCGTTCCTAAGCTACACACCCGGCATGGAAAAGGGTCTCCGCATGTTCCCTCTCAAGTAAGTATCGCGTCCCTTCATCGTTGCCTTTCGTAACACCTGGACGCGAGTCCCCTTTGTCTATCAACCAGTTACTAGATATCCAACGACAAAGATATCGAACCGAGCATAGGTCCTGGGAATAACCAGGAAACAAAGGTAACGAGCAATTCGATTTCGTTTCAGATTCGTCTGGTGGCTGCCCGCCATTCCCTTCATGTGCGCCATCTTCATCTACGACGAAACGAGACGATTTTACCTCCGCCGGAATCCAGGAGGCTGGCTCGAACAAGAAACTTACTACTAGACGCAAAAAAGAGAATTAATCATACACGCAGAGCGCGCGCGCAAGAGTAAGAGCGAGAGAGGCAGAGAGAATGATGTGAGAGAGAATGAGACGCATACCCACGCAGATATACACCGAACAAAATAATAATAATAAATACATAATAAATAATTAATTAAACAACCAAAAAAAAAAAAATAAAATAAAATAAAATAAAAGAACAAATAAATCACTCACGTTTAAACACATAAACATTTTACATGGGGCGTGCTATCCGGGTCTATCCGTACTGTCGCGAAATCACGAGATATATATTATACATGTATATTAAATATTCGGAGGACGAGAGAAGTTCGCTAGAGCCGAGCCGAATCGTCGAACGAGTGGAAACTAGGATTATTTGAAAGAACAATATGGGATACAACAAAGAGAAACGAACAAAAATGAGATAACATAGAAGAAACAAAATAGAAAATGGTGTGTCTTGCAGCCAGTCTCGAGGGACGAGGACGCTGCTGGGAGGCAGGGACGCTCCCATCGACAGTGTGAAGTACAAAAAATGAAGAGAAGAAAACGCAAAAAATAAGAAGAAGATGGAACTTGGAAACAAAGAGAGAAAGGAAGAAGAGAAGATATATATAAAAAACAAAAGGAAGCGTTCGTCGTTCTGGCTCTGCGAGAGTTGCTTGCACGCGCGTGTGCCGGTGTATCATTCACAAAACGGACGTCGTTCGTGAAACATCGAAGAGATCGACGAAAAATATTAGGGGTTCTACGAGCAACGTCGTCGGAAGGCTTTCAATGACTTCCGGGTACACACACCTGATGCTATCGAGGGTTGTCGGTGTCGGTGCTGCCATCGGATTTTCGACGGAACAGCTGGACAATGCAGGTGCGAAGAAAAAGAGAGAGAGTCTATTAGTAGGGCCTAAACGATCGGTAGACAAAGAAGGACGTAGGATGAAGTCACCGAGGGGATTCAAAGTGGAGGACACCCGTGTTAGAGGACGATAGAGACACGATGGGGAAATGGCAGGGCGACAGATCGACGGATAACGCGCACGTCCGTATGAACGTCGACGGGTGTAGGACGAGATGGTGTTCAGTGGGTTAAATTAGGATCCGTGGCGCATTAAGTAGACGTCTTGTGATATCAAGAAAATATATTCTTAGGCATCCCTGTTAAGCATTTAATGAGCGAAGATACGCTAGAGGTTGTCCACGTTGAGAGTTCCAGACGGAAGGGAAGACGCGTCTCGTGACACGAGGAATCTTGGAATAGACACTTAGTTAACTGTTAACGAACGGAGGAAGTCAGTACGCTAGATTGGCACGCCCTAGAAGATTATCCACGACAAAGGAGACTGAAGGAGTTGAACATCTGAAAACTTAAAAAAAGAACAAAAAAAAAAAGAAAGAAGATGGTGTAACGAGAAGCGCGCTCGCAGTATTCGTTAATTCATTCAAGCTGCGAGGCAATGTCGAGATCCGAGTAGCCATCAAGACCAGAGATAACAAATGCGCGTGTGATCTACGTAGACGAGTCTCAGCACCGGAAGATCGCCTATACGAAGAAGTAGATGGGCCAGGACTGGTCGAGGAAATAGGAGAACGAGAAAGGATGTGCAACGATCGAGAGACAGTTCCGAACGGGTGTCGCCGTGAAGAAGAGTCGTGAAAGGTATATGGAGTTTGAACGTGCAGGGGCGAACACAGAAAACAAATGCGACGAACATGCGACGAATAAGCATGTCGTATCGGTGTCAGCTGACGAGGAGACATAAAGAGGATACAAATAAAATCGACGAGACGAAATATGTTATTTAATTATGCGAGCGAAGGGTTGGAACGCGCGCGGTCTTGTTCGCTGATCGATCAGCCGAACTCGCGCGCGCGCCGCAGACTCGAAACCGGACAAATGAATTATGAAAATGTTATTGATTAAAAGAAGAGGACATACTAATAACGAGCTAAATAGAGATACGAGAGTTTAAAAAAAAAAAAGTAACCGCGCCTGGCCTGGAAACCAGCGTGGTTTCCGGCGGCGAGGGCGCCATGATAGTCGAGGTAACAGGATATACAACAATTTGCTAGTAGAGAACGGTAAAGACGTAGGGAGAGCACAGACAAAGAGGGAAGGAGAAAGAGGAGACAGAAAACGATACCATGAAACAACAACAAAAGGATTACAAAAAAATAAACCACACACAAACACACACAGAAAGAGTGGACAAGCGAGTGGAGAGGAGAAGAAAAAAAACATTCTTACTTAGACGAAACTACAAACAAACAAACCAAAAAAAAAAAAGTAACAAAAGTAAAGGAAAAAAAAGGTATAAATTCATTCTCTTAGTTTTGTCATAGGTTTAAAGAAACGCCAGCGGGACAGCTCGCTATAAATTCATTGACCCCCGAACGCAGAACGCCCTGTACCACCAACCCGCGGTCTGTCGTGTGTATGTATGCATGTGTGTCTCAGTGTCGATTCAATGCCCCTTCGGAATTCTTTTTCTCTTTTTTTTTTCTTTGTTTGGAAGCGAACAGAAGGAGAGAGAGGATATACAAACAATAAAAACAAGTAAAAGAACAAAAAAAAAAGAAAGAAGTTGAGGAGAAAAGTCAACGGGAGAACGAAGGTGACTTAAAATGCCTGCCAAGCGACTTTTCGGGCCGGGACGATCCGAGACGTGTGCCGTCGAACGTGTTCGGCTCTTGTTCCGAGCCTCTCCAACGCGCGACACGCCTCCTTCGTCGATAATTGTTGCTCGTCTTTCTTTGGTCTATACGTTGTTCTTGTTGCTCGCTTTCACGGCTTCTTGTGCGTGCGCTAGCTACGTCGGTAATGTAGGGCTTCGTTTCGAGCGGAGAATCTCTCGGCTTGTACACCTTACAATACTCGCTGACGAATCCTCGCCGTTTAAACGACTCAACAAAAAAAAAAAAAAAAAAAAAACGAACGGATCTCCAACGAACGCGAGAAACCCGACAGATAGATTTTGCCGCGTTTCCACGGTTCAATCGATCGCGAACTGAACTGAAAAACCCGAACACCGAGCCGAGCCGAAACGAACGTCGAGGATTTAGGTAGAGGGTGATGCTTGCTCGGCGAGACCCTGGCCCCAAAACTACCCTAAGTGTTCAATAATCGAGGTGTTCTCGAGGTGCCGTGCACATGTAACATGTTCCGCCTTCGCCGTTCCCGCCGAAACCCCTCGATCACGACCGAGGATCCAAAAGGGTTCTTCGTTTCCTCGGTCCAGCCCTTCCGATCAAGTTTTTTTGTTGTGCGCGCGATGGGCTAGACAGATCGAAACGCGAACCCGTAACGAGAGGAGCGATTCGGTTGGCACGGCAAAAAGAAGAAACTGTCGAATCGTTTGGTCGAGACTCGCGGATCGCCATTTCAAATCCAACCGTTAAACCGTTTTTCAGATAGAGGAGAGGGCCCTGCAAGTGTACCGTCGCGTTGCTCGTCGAACTCGGACCCGGACTAGCAGTTAACACCACACTGAGGAAAGAGAGAAAGAGAGAAGGATACGTGTGTGTAAATCGATTTCTGATCGCGCAAAACGTCCCCGGTTTTCTTCTCGAGCGAAGAGAACTCGCGTATAGTCGTCGATTATGATCATCGCAAGTTGTTCAGAGGAGGAGCCGTTCTATTGTCAGACCGCCATGTTATTCCGTTTCCGTGGTCTGTTTCCTCGTTTCACACGTTACGGAACCGTAACGACAGAGGCTCCCGCGTCGTGGAGACCGATCATCATTCCTGTCACAACGAAATCGAACGAAGTGAACAAACAAAAGAGAGAGAGAGAGAGAGAAAATAAACATGTAAAAATGTTCGCGGAGATAGTTTTGCCTTCGGTAGATCCCCGTGTTTCGAGACAGGACGCGGATGGAGCTGAAATGGTCGAAGAAGTAGGGATCGAGCTGGATTACGGTGTTTAGGGAGAATCGATGGATGGGGGTTTTAGGGGGATGAGTGGGGGAGTAGCGATGGATTGACCCATTCGTTTCTGTGAAGTGATACTGGCCCGCGAATATAATACGGTGTTATACGGAGCTGGATCCAAGGATCTCGAGGATCCGTGGTTTGTCGACAGGGTGTTCCGTGCCCGGGGGGCGTAGGAGCCCAAAAAAATGCTTTGCCGTCGTGCGCCTCTTTACTTTAGGCTAATAATTTAAACATTAATAATATAATAATAATAATAATAATAATTATAATATAATACATGTTACAATAAGATATTATTAGATGTAATTATTATATATAGTTTAGTCTAGATCGTGTTGTTGAAGAAAAAAACAAAGTACGTATAAGCGAACAAAAAAAAGAGATATGATATGAGGTACGACGACGACGAGAGAGAGAGAGAAAGAGAGAGAGAGAAAGGGTTGAAAGAAAGAAAGAAAGAAAGAGAGAGAGAGCGAGAGCGAGAGTAGAGAATCATGGGAAGTGGCGGTGAAAGGAAAATTCCGGTCTAAGACCATAAATTTGCGGCGGACTGTGAGCGGGACACTGACGAGAAAATCCGCTTTTGCTTTTCGTACGTGATCGATCCATTACTTTTTTCGGGCAGCAACTTCACTTACGACCTTCGACACGACATATTAACTCGCATTTTCAACCAACAATCACGCGCACCCATCGAGCCAAGTCACGCTTAGACGTTCTAGGTCCCCTTCTCGCAATAGACCGTGTATTATAACCTTGTTTCCAATATTTCTGTTGTTCCGTTTCTCCTGTTTTCCGGCGCTTCCGGTCACGCGGACAGATTTGCGGCCGTAAGTCCCCTCCCCCCCCACCCCACCCCACCACCACCACTCTACTTCATTTCCGGAGCATTTCTTATTACGTTTCCCAACCCCCGAACCCCCACCCCCCGTCTCGTGGATCCTCGGCGCGCGAGTCGCAAATCTCTTCGCATCAATCCGAAAACGAGAATCCTTGATCGTCAAGAAATCAATTATCGTAAAATGGTTTTTTCGGGTGAATTGGCGAACGAGCGGGAGAAAAAGTGACGCGTGAATGGGAGTGGGCGAACTGAACGAATGTTAAACGCAAGAAAACAATACCTTCGTCTTTCGTTGCCGCGATCGGAACACAATTGGCGTGAAAAAAGAACAGTTCAAATCCTTTTTACGTAACGAACGACAAACAAGAAAGAGGGTTGACGTGGTGAGAAATCAAATTCGAGAAAAAAAAAAGATGTACAACGGTGTCACGAGAAACACTGTGTAATGTCGCCCCTGCACAGCCCGCCACACCACGACAGAATCATTGAATGATTAAAATATAAACAAAAAAATGAAAAATGAATGATGTTTTATTAATATTGTACATATTTTAAATAATTGAAGACGGACAAACAGATCGCGCGTGATTGGTGACCCACCGGAAGGCGGCCCCCCTCGAGAGGACCGCCCCTCGTGTACACGGGTCCCCTGTACACTTTTCTGTTCTACGTTTTAGCGCCGCATACCACACTCAACCACATGTACACGTATACACACACACGACACGCGCCGAAAACACGTGCGAACATAGAGTTACACACGTAACACGCTCAGAAATAAAATGAGAGAGAAGAAAACCCAATTAAAAGAAATGACGTGTACACCGCTCTACCAACTAAACTATCTCTTCTGATTGACGATTACTTTCATATTGATTATTCTGTAAGTTCTGTTTTCACACGTAAAATACATTAAGGAAGAAAAACGAGAGACATTGTCCAACCCAAGTGTCATTACTTTTGATGTTAAATAAAAAATACATAATTAATAAAGCACTCTTTATCCTACCTTCTCTGATTCGTATTTCTGCACATGCGCGAGCCTCGTGACTGGATGACCATGGACGCGCGAAAAGGAAAATCATTGTTTCGAACGTCGGTAGTGTTTATTGTGCTTATGTACAAGTTGTAATTATTTGAATTTCATACAGATAGTGGATTGTCGTTCTCATTCCATGTCCGTCGACGTCAGCTTTTCTCTGTCTTTGCGCTGATTTTTCTTTCGCAATCGTTGTATATGCTTCTTCAGCTTCCCCGAGTTTTTCAACTCCTCGTATTGGGAAACCAGATCTAACATTTTCTTCTCGGCTGCGAAGGAATAATTAAATTGTTAACGATCAAAGTAGATTACTCACGTTTACATTATCGTTACGTTTACTTACATTTCTTCTTGAAGGCTGGTTTCTCCCCTTTTTTAATTGCTTCCACCAGTTCTTTCTTTTCTTCGGACACCTTTTGCTCCCTTTGATCGCGTCTTCTTGCTTCGCGTAACTGATTCTCTAGTCTCTGGACCAGATACTTGATCTTTTTTATCATTTTCGGATCCTCGGTCTCTTGCAATTCTTTCTTTAATTTCTTTATATCGTTCTCTTTCACTTCGCTGAGGAATCCGTAAGCTTTTTTGAACTCCTTCGAACTAAATGTGCCGCACAGGCTGTCGAATCTAGGATCTCTGGGGATGTTTTTCTTCGCGTGTACAATTTCCCTGAACCGAGCAACAGGTCTTTTCGCGGACATCTCTCGAGGCCTGTGTCTATTCTCCCGTTTGAACTCGATCTTCCGAACCTTTTTCGGGCCAAACAATGCTTCATTATAGACTTTTGTCCCCAGTTTCTCCTTGAGCTTCTGCAAATCCTCGAAGCTCATCTGTGAAAGTTCCGCTCTGATCTGATCCTATAAAGCGCAATAGATCGTTTATTTAAAAGAGTCGGTAAGCATAACCTCTTAATCTCAGAAGACAGAGAACATGAATAAGAATTTCATGGAGTGGAATAATATTATGAATTTCATCAATATATGTTTAAATAGTACTCCTCTTATCATAACCTCTTAATCTCAGAAGAACGTCAATTAAAAACTTCATGGAAAGTACGCAGTTTGATACCTACTTGACCCTTATCTTCATCGAGAAGAGCATTTTCTTCGTCGTTCATGTTATATCACAGAAAACAATTTTCAAATTGACAGCCCTACTTTTCCTGTGAAAGAATACCCATAATATCGCCATGTTGAAGGCAAAGTGTATGAAGTATGTATAGATTGGACGCCTAAAAAATTTTCTTGGTACCAAAGAGGAAATCACCACAGACTCAAGATTAGTATAGACATTGCATGCAATGCATTTTTCTGTCCACGGTTCTGCATTACCGACTCTGTAAAAAATGCTCCAACCAAGTCAACATTCTTGTCATAAATATTTGGAATATAAATTATATACATGTACAAAACAATCATTTTATGCATTTCATCTATTTGGAATTCATTCGTTGCTAAAAAACCAAACGAATGAATATTAACAATGAGTCCCTAATTATTTTACGAAATTTACAACTAATCAATATTAAAATAGAGATACACATTATCGATGCTTTCCTGCATTTATCGACGTCCTTCTGCATTATCAACGCCATCCTGCAGTATCGACATCCGCTACATTATCGATATCCGCCTACATTATCGACATCCGCCACTGACCATTTTCTACAGAATCGGTAATTCAGAATAGCAAACAGAAAAACGCATTGCATGCACATATATTCAAATTATTGATCATCTTTGTCCACAAAAATCCCTCGAGGTCCAAAAAGAAATGTTCCCTAGAATTTTGATTTCCATGCTACGTGTACCATGGTGAACACTTTTATATTCAGAATTTGATACTGTATCGATTTTTAAAAAAAAAAAAACCTGGGGAACCGGTCATCTTGACCGGTGTTGGCAGGATGTCTTCGTGCACCTGGGTATCGCCAAACACAATTTCCATCATCCCACGTGTTCCTCTAGAAAACTTTCATTTTTTTTGCGGTCAGCCCCCCCCCCCCCCCGCCCAGAAATGAGAAATAATTCTGATAAATTTGTTTCTCGTAACTGGCGAAGAAAGTATGTGAAGACCAGTGAAGAGGGTTCGCGGAAACGCAAACCGCGCGGTCGTTCCGCGATTGGTTTCGTCCTTCAAACAAAAGATCCGCCCACCGCACCGCACCGCACCGCAGCGGGGGCAAGAACGCAAGAAAAACAAAAATAGCGTTAAAGGTACACGAAGCATTTTATCTTGATAATATTGATTTTTCCACCGATCCCCGTTACAACATAGTGATCCGGCGGCGGTAAAAGTGGGGACTCACTCTCACTGTTCGCCGGCTAAGGTGGCTTCGGCTGTCCCGTCGTTTTTAAAACATCGCTCGACTCCGCTAGTTCGTTTCTCCTCGTTTCCGAAGCTTGCCAGACAGAGTAACAGCCGAACGGAGGCGGTAAAAGGGCTAGCGATCGGGGAAACACGTGTGCGAAGGGCTCCGCGATGACAGCCGTGATCGAAACCATGGAGAATTCCTACAGGAATCTGACCTGCAACGAGGCCTACGTGCCCTCCGCCACCGAACACATAGAAAGTAAGTCGTTCTCGTCTTTGTACTTTCACCTTGGCGATACTCGAACATTAAAATCATGAAATTCGCTCGGGCTTCACTGCAGGACCTCGAACGAAATATGTAAATATTTACCGCAATGGCCCCGCAACAAAATCGAAACAATCTATCAACATTCCCGGAATCCGTTCGTCTTTCGTTTCAAATCTCGATTAAAAATTCATCACTGGACAGCGGTTCTTTATGCAAAATAAAAATCTCGGAATTTCTGTTCACCGCGTGGAATTTTCAACAAATTTTACGTAACTCTTTCTCATTATACATATGTAGAATGGTACACACATATTTTATATTATGCAAAATAAAAATGAAATAAGTTTAAGTTTAATAAGTTGAAAATAATGTAACAGTATTTTTAGATTCTTCTACTATTTAGTTTTTATTGTTTCGAATCGCATCTACTAAATCTGCTGACTATTTATCACTCGATTAACTTTTACTGACAATAAGAATTTGACTAGGACACTTCTAGTTTTTCTACACATTTTTCCTTTGTTGTTCTCGAGCTTGGATCGTTGCTACGAGCCTATTGTACAATTCTACAACATTTCTAAATAAATTATGAGAGATAAATTAACTTCTGGTTTCTATACATTTCCTTCGTCGTTCTCCTTTCAATTCTGCACGACAAACCATATGAACTGTACATTTATAGATCTTGTCTTAGTGGATCTTGTACACACTGACATAAATTGCAGAAGATCACAAAAATATTGATGAATCTCGTAAGAAGCTGTAATTGCGCGAAGAATGCATTATAATGATTACGTGCGAGCGCGTCAGTCGACGTAGAGGTAGAAAGTACAGTGGGAAACATTCTGGGGCAGCATTCAATGGGTACCGTTTCACGAATGTTCCTTGACCAACGCGTTTTCCCCGCTGTCGAGCGAGGATGATGGCGCAACAAGCGAGACGTTATTATCATAGCGAAATAATGGAAAACAAATAAAATTGTTTGATGCTGGTCGATTATGCGATCACTGATAAGGGACACGTACAATCTGTCTGTCAACGACCGCTTCGCGTGTTCCGATCTACGAAGCATGCGCAGTCGCGACCGCGCCGGTGAAAGTCCTTAGCCACGAGAGTTCGTACTGTTCGACGCGAAACGCGTTAGCTTCCTCGAAAAAGAATAATTGCGCAACCTGGAAGTAACAGTACCGGGCGCGTCGAGCACTATGTTCCGGATCAGAGATCGAAGAAATTATATACGGTAGATGGTCTCGTATAACGCGATGAAAATAATTGTTTAAAATTAGTGTGTATGTCTACCGTCTTCTGTGGCAGTAAGAGTACTGTCGTCATACGCAATGTTACGATCTTTTATCTAGCGCTTTCGACTGTTGAAAAACCCTATCATGCCCTTAGGGGAAGAAATAACATTCAATTTGGTTTCAATAATAAACAATATTGGCCATCGTTGGTCAATAATAGTTGCTACTAGGGAATATTCTGCTGGTTAATCGCGCGCAGACTGAAAATCGAAATTCGACGTAATTTTTCGACGCGTCCCCAATTAAACAGAGCCCTTGAAACTTTTAAACTGGCCCCGCGTATTTGCATGAAGGATAGGCTCGCGAAGATGGTAGCCGGGGCTTCCACTTCGGAAAGAAAATAAAAACGCCGCCATAGAATAAATGAATATGATAGGGCGGCGTCGGCAGATTTAAATTGCCGAATTAAACTCTTCCTCGTTTTGTCGAACGGCCACCACGATATTTTTGCAACAGTGTAACACGTCTCCCCCACCCCGATCCTCGCGGAGACAGAATCAATTCGCGGCAATGAATTTTTAACGAGGGTGAATTTTGTCCTCGGGGAAAAGTTGGACAAGGCAATCTTCTTTTGCAACGTGAACGAAGCGCCTCTCGGTAATGCAACTGCGCCGCACCGCGCCGCACCGCGCCGCGCCGGGGACGCGAATGCATTGAATAACTTATCGAGCGAATTTTTTGTTGCGCCTTTTCCGATCCTGTCGCGCGGCAGATGTCCGCGACGGCGCGTCACGGCGCGGCGCGGCGCGGCACGGCGCGGCACGGCGCGGCGGCTGAACGAATTCTTTGCGGGAGCACTTTTTAACAAAGTCGACTTTGCTTGTCGCGTGACGCGACGCCGCGCCGCGCCGGTTCATCTTCCTCTTGTCGCTGAATTTATGCGGCAGTTCCGACGACATTTTCGGAATTAAACGAGCAAAGAAATTTGCGAAATTATAGCTTTACTTCTGCTCGGTTTATATTAAAGATACGCGTGGTCGATCAAAATTGGGAACCGTGAGACAATGTGGACATGTATACAGAAAGTAGGGACCCTAACTGTTATAATCAAAAAGAAAAAAGGTATCGCATAACAAATATTTCAGCGACTAAAATTGCATTGAACATAACTGTTATGAACGATCGTAATAAATTTCTCGTATTTCGAAAATAAATGCAAAATGAAAAATTTTTGCATCGATTGCAAAGCACAGGAGTGAAATAAAAATTTCTTTCTTCTTTTAATTATTTGATTATATAACCAAAAAATACGTTGATGTCTTTAAATCTTTAAATATGTTCACTGCTTTAAATTGTGCTTACCCATTTTTGTCACGAATGCATAAAATCCGCAGTCTAGAGATAACTATGCGAATGTGTCGTCGTTGTTGCATATTTTGTTGCACCGCGTTCTTGTAATACGGAATTTCACAATCCACGTAATACAAGCATCCTGCCAAAGAAACGATTTCGTAACGTAAATAGTGGACCTTGCAGTTAAAATCATGTCCGCTATATCATTTGCAATTTGATGGACAATGACCTTTTTTCTCTTGAAATTTTTAATCCTTTGAACACAAGCTTGACGATATATATTGCTAATCTGAAAGTCAACCATCTAATCTACAGTAATATTCGGACACTTTTAAAATGCGACTTGGATATTTTTTGAGAGAAAATTTTTCGAAATTTTTTATCAAGTATCTATAAAAAAATTGCATATACATATTGTGCAAGTCAAGTGTGAAAACACCATCGGCAGCTGCAATATCTCTAGCTAATATTTATGAAGTAGAGGCGACTTTATACAATAGTGCAGTTATGTTCACACTCGATTTTTTGCTTGCAATCAACCATCCGTATCGACGCGACGCTTCCGCAATTTACTTCACAGATTTAATAAGTCTGTGTTTACTTCGCTTCTGCGAACGATAGCCAGAATTCAAATATACAATGCAGACAAGACAAATGTTATTCTAATGCTGTTTGAATAATGTCATTATCTCGATCTCGTGTTTGAATGCGCGATCAAGTCACTGCACTAGCCAACTATTATTATCTACTGGACCTTCGCAACAAAATTTCCTGAAAGTTTTGGTCAACAATCAAAAGAATCTCTTTTTTTTCACACCTCAGTGGACCATTGTTAGAGCTAATAATTAGACAGCAGATTATATGTAGGATAATTTAAAATTTTCTTTTTTTTTTAATTTTCCAAATGACAGATGTTGCTGATTATGATTTCATTGGAATATGTTGAACTTGGAAATCAGTAGGTTTAATTTTTGTATCACTGTTTGAAATTTCATCCACTTACTCCTGTGGAAAATGCGTTCATTTTCCAGGTTTGGGTTCCTTTGGGATAGGATTGTTGACTTCGGGTGTAGTGCTGTCTACTTTGACACTATACTTCTCCGTGGACGCTTGCCATAACGTCTTCTACCAAAAGGAATCGAGGTTTTATAAAACCAGTAGCATCATGATCCTGTTGGTGTATCCAGTCGCCAGTGTCTGCTGTCTAACAGCGACAGGAATACCGAGGTATATATCACAAGTTTCTAATAAAATGAATTTTAGTAATTTCTAGCACACGCAAACCTTTCGGCACAAAGAATCGAACAGACGAGAGAAACTTCTGATAACAGTAATTCGGGTTAATCCATCGATATTGTAACTAAGACTCGTCGATCCCACGATCGATCTAGGTCGTTCGGTAATTTTTTAATGGATCACAGCAAATAATATCTCAAGGCTGTAAAACGCGTAGAATTTTCTTACACATATAACGTCCATGATGAATCAGGAAAGTAAATATTTTATCGATCGTTTCGCGTGGGACGTGTCTGCCATAAACATTTTTTAATTTATAGTCTTAACATCAGCTATAACATTATGAGATCAAACGTTGCATTTTTACATGGAAAAAATCAAAATGATTTTTATTTTTTGTCGAAAAAAGCTTTTTACCGAAATTTGATGTACAGAAGTTCGTAGATGTTTAATTTAAATAGTTAGGTATATTGTATGAGGTATTGTATCAAATTCATTTCTATAAAATTTCAAAAATCATACGGAATAGAAGTATTCTAGGCCGGAAGAAATGTTTAAGTTTTAACCAATCGTTGTCTGAGCATCTTTGGCCGTATTCGTATGCACGGAAGCTGTAAAATGGAGTTGCTCCAGGTGAGGCAGTTCTTCTTGTTGCGCGTCCAGAATATTTAGATCGGAAACGACCGACGAAGGAACACGTCGAAAATATTAATGGGTTCTAACAGCGATGGAATTTCCCTGTCACTATACCGCCGCCCTTCGAGTTTATCGGCGAAACCGATCGAATTTTCCACAAGAAGGTGTGCAGGTGTGACACGCGGGCCAAGAACCACCGGCTATCTCGGGAAATCAAGATCATTAAGGGCCGCGAGGCCCCAAGTTTCTTCGGCTGTTTTCGAGGTCGTTAAAAACTGTCTCAACGGGCCCGTCCGTCCCTTTGTCTCGGACCCCGCGCGTCATTCGATCGCGTTTCCGCTTTTTCTCGAGGCCCCTTAAGTGGATTTTCTGGTTTACTTCATTGCCAACGCTTCGTTACCTCCCGTGTTCAGCCCGGACACGCCTTATCGACTTTTTGTATTACCCGGTTGTTGCATGTGAACCTTCGCTCTACAAAATTAATCTCTGTAGGCAGGTCTCGTTTCACCGACGCGAGTTTCAGAATTTGTTCCGTCATCTCGAATCGTCGTCAATTACCACCATTTTGCCGATTGGTCGCCCTGTGGTCCGCAACAATGTTCTCGTCGACACTCCTGCTCGCGTCGAATTTTATTAGGCTTGCGAATTTATGGAAGGACAAGTACAATTAATATTACAATACATGAACAAAAGACTGCTATCGCCAATGTAAAGTGCTGTATTTAAATTCAATCTGTAAAATTCGCCTTTGACTCTTCCTTTAACTAACACTCTATAACGAAGAGTAATATTTTTTATTTCTCTTGACTGCCAGGTTTTCCGAATCCGGTCCCCGAATGTTGATTTCCTAAGACAGATTACACGGGGTGATTCCGTAAGTAAATTCGCGCGGGGACCATTCTCTCCTGGCGCCTGATGTCCCGAAAAATCCCGGGGATTTTAATCTCGAGGAGTTGATTGCACGATGATTGCGCGCATGAGGCTGCTCGGCGACCATTTCGTGCCTCCCAGAATTGTAATCTTCAGAGGTTGATTACACACACCGAGCAGTCCAAATTGCATAATGTCCGTTTTGTGTTCTCATCAGTTAAAAAGTTGGCTGCGTATTAATGGTATCCATAAAGACGCGCACGCACGGTTTTGTGCCGTGATGACCTAAAGAAACCGGCAATTTTAGTCGCCGGTCAATTGTCCTGTGATTGTGTACGCGAGGTCACAACGAAAATATGTAACGCGCCTTAAATTTGAAAAATTAGAAAATATAAGAATGATAATTGAAATTTATATAGAAAACATATAGGATATTTTGGTCAAATTTGATTTAGATCGGATTTGATCTTTATGCAAAAACGAAGTGTTTTTTTCTATAAATTTTCTACGACTTTCATATTCCTCTTGTACTATTTTTCAGGACCCAGTTGCTGTCGGAGGCGGTCACGCAAATCTTCTTAATGACATCATTGTACCGGCTCTATCTGTTGCTGGTCTACATCGGCCGCAAAAGAGCGACGACGTCGCCGCCATTAAGACTGAGGGTTGGCCCCTGTTGCTGCTGGCCCTGCCTGCCCTTTCCGGAACTCGAAATGACCGACGCCAATTTGTCCTGGCTCAGGCTCCTAGTCCTACAGCTTCCCATTATTCAGGTTGTTTCTTCTTTTCCGCTGACTTCACCCTCTCAACCTCCAAGTCGAACCGTTGCCTCCACTAACAATAAGACTTTTCGCTCATTAACTCCCTGAAGACTTTCACGGGAAACAGTTTGTGTTCTTTCCCGAAATTTCTCTTAACCCTCGTACGCTCAACCTGACGGCACAACCGTTCTTCTTTGTTCACCCACAACCAACTTTCTTCAAGTCTTTATACTCTGACCTTTTGTTCCCAACAACTACCTGCGATTTTAAATGTACTTTGAAAGATAGTTCATTGAAATTGGTTAATTGGTTTACGA
>CM052317.1:20633424-20654608 GCA_028455605.1 Lasioglossum malachurum
CATCCTGGCGACCGAGAGTCGCCTCTCGCGTCCGCTAAGGGTTAATAGTCTTTTTAGTTGTAGCATTGATAAGCGCAAGCAATAGTGTAATTTTCAATTGTTTATACGAAGTTGATAGACCTAATCACCTTCATGCGTACATTATGTGACAAAACGATAAATAGACTGTCTTATTAATGTGTAACCGACTCGAGTGGTTCGAATCGAGAGAAATCAAGATCCATGTGTATCCTACTAAAATGAATAGGCGATCGAACTATTCTAGCATGATCGCAGGAACCGCGACAGGAAGTCTGGTACGCAGAATCCCGACGCACCGCCTCGATACGAATCCCGAAGTTCTGTTTATAAATAATTGATTGTGTGCGTTGCGTATTAACCGGGTAAGGGATGTTGACACACGTGCAGCTGGACGGAATTCCACGCGAGGATGCAACGTAGAACGGTAGCGGAGCGGACACGCTCGCGTTAAGTCAAAAAATCAACATTAAAGCGGCGGGCGTGCTTTAAGAAGCCCTTTGCCGGCCGAATGAATTCTTTGACGCAGATGCCCGCGAAGCCGACGGCCCACGGAGCATGAGCCATAAGCCCGAGGTGCATGACTTCACCTTTTCATCGCGGCCAAGAAAAAACGGGCCACGGTTCCGTGGATTTCGGCTATAGAGGAAAAATGGCAATCAAATTTATTCAAGGCCGTATGAGCACAGTACTGGCTACTTAAATTTAATTAAAGAGCGAACTGGAACATATGCTCGCAGAATTGCGGGCTTTGATTTGATGGTATATTCAATTTCTACGTGTATATGTGTACAAATGACCACCAGAGTACCTTCAATGAAGAATGGTGAATCTGTTTGAGTTTCATCATTGAGTATATTTGCTGTTGGCATCCTCGATATCAGGCAGCCGAAGACAGTCGAATCATTGCGACGCTGCAGGTCTGGCACGGCCGCCCCCGAGTTCCATCAAGGTCGAACAAAAAGTCACCGCTTCTCCTAACCCATTATTTTAAGGTGATTACGCGCTGACGATAATTACACGTCAGAGGAGGCTCCTCTAGTTGCAACGTAAGGACACGGTTTTTCTGAGGGATCCGCCTCGAGAGCGTGGCATCGTATCAGCCGGAGAGGAACGAAGTGCCTCTCGAAACAGCTCGAGGGTCCATCCAGCCCCTATTTCAGTTTCGTAAGAGGCTGCAAGTCATTTGGTTGAGCACCCACTGTGATTTGTCAGGCTCCACGAGGATGCGATAATGCGCCCTGACGGCTGCTGAATCCACGGAACGTATGGCGACGTATGGTTGTCTTCATCGCTGCAGTGACAGCTACCGCTCCCGCGCCCGCGCCCGCGTCCTTCCCGGAGACTTTGACGCGTGGTAGGGACTAGGGACTAGGGACTGCGGTAGGCCGGGTCGACCAACTTATTCTTTTGCTTACAATTAGTGCAATTTGTGCTCAGTGCCGGATTAAACCAGCGCGGGGCCCGTAGCAAATGTTATCACGGGGTTCTAGGCTTTCAGATGAATTGAATATAGGACATCGGTGTAAATTGCATGTTTTTTTTTTATCCTTTCGATTTTGTTTTCATGATTTTTTTCTGGTAAATACCTAAATCCTATATTCTAAAGCTCAATTAACTGATAAACTCAAATTCCTTGAAATTGTGACATGCGGCGTTTTTCCTGACAACCACAGAATTATTCTGGAGGCCCCTGGGATGGGAGGATCGGATGGGGGGCGGGTGTACCGAAACATCTCGAGTTTTCGACTCAAAATAAAACGGCGTGGTGGTGAGGGGCGGGGTGGTGAAACAAACCCTGTAACTCGAAGACGTTTCTGGCCTGGCCGAAGCGTCGATGTCGGGAAGAATTATCACCGGTCGAGGATCAGGAAGTGTCCTCTTACGTCGGCCGTTGGCAAGCCGATTTTTCTCGTTCCACGATCCCGGGCGACGATCGATTGTCACCAGGGTGTTTTCGGAGGCCCCGTATTAATATTCGAATAACGTGTCCAGACATATTAAGTGTCTTTGTCTCGGCTGGCTCCGCCACTGGTCGGAAGATGAACGTCCCCGAGATAAGGAATTTCCACGAAGAGAACATCTTCCCCTCGACTTTATTATTCGTCGGCCGTGCCGTCCTTCCTAGCATGCCGCCGCGCTATGGTCTGGAAACCCGCTTTTTGTAGCCAAAAGTATTCTAGCGTTACTTCAACGTTAACACTAAACCTACCGACAGCCTTAACCCCTTGCCGTATTTCAACGAGTCAGACTGGTGATGAAGATTTTAAACAAAGTCTAACAAATATGAATGTTACGCCTTTCTTTTTCAATCAAATCGAATTCGATCGACAAATAAATGTAGCCATACAAAAAATTACATCAGATGATTGCATAAGTTCGTGCCCGATTTGAAAATGAAATTCAATGGTTAAATCTTAAAGAATACAGCTTCAATCGTGAGAGTAACGTCTCCACATGTTTTTACATTTTTAAAATGTGTTTCCTGTTTCACATGTTTCGCCAACTCAATGCTGTCATGAATGCGTAGAATCCGCTGTTTATTCATAATGCACCGGAGCATAAAGTCAACCAGTTTCCGCGTTTTCGTCCGGTAAAACGTAACTGGCGCGAAACCACTCGGCATTCATGAGTTCGAACGAACCATTCCCGAACAGATAAGACGATAGAAGAGCGCGACGTTCCTGGAAAGACGACTTGTTCTTACCACCCGGCACCCTGCTAAGCTCTCGCAATCCTCTTACCAGCTTCCCGAACTTCTGGACACGTGTTCGAACAGCCTGAAGTGGCTTTTCCTGAAGCTCTTCATTTCATTATACGGGTACAGCTTCGTCGCCGTGCTCGACAACTAACTTCGGCCGCGGTTCGACGTGTCTTTCCTTCTGCTCAGTGTACCCTAATTACACGGCGTCGTTCTTCCGATAGTATCATTTTTCTGCACAATTGTCCATACACCGTGCGAGGGACAGAAGTTCAATAAATATTTATTTTAACACGGCCGCTTGTTTCATAACGATTTGAAAAAATCGGCGAAAAATCGAAATTGTATTCTCTATGTGTTCCCGACCAATAAAATTTTTATTCGCTGTATACCTCATCTAAGGTACAATGTACCTGATTGCAACTGTCGGTAGCCTAAAAGATGGTACAACCTTGTCTTCCGCGAAAGCTAACCCCCATTCAGCCTTCATTAGTCAGATCCAGGATAGACAAGAATTCCCCTGCTTCCTCGGTTCCCCAATTTTTACAGCAAACAATTTACAGCTGTCTAAATGCTGCACAAATTGGAACGTTCTACTCAACCGTTCTACAGCATCGGTCGACAGTCTCGTTCATTACCGGCAACGTGGCATAAAGAATAAAAATCTCTGTTAAGCCTTGCCCGAGTTCCCGTGTGAAGCGGACAGGCTCGTCCCCGAGGCAAGATAATGGCATAATAAAATAACAGACGCTCGACCAACCACGAAAACTTCTTTTCGAGAAGAAAGCGGCAGCGTAACGAGCGTGAAGGGTGCCTGCCACCCCGGTCGTGTGTGCGTGCGTGCGATTCCAAGGGATTTCGTTCACCCCTTAAACCGATCTCACCACGAGGGTCGAAGGAAACTGTTCAATTCTATTACGCGCTCGAAGCTCGATCGTGATCACGTCTTCCGAAGAAAAAGGATCCGAAAGGGAGAAGGGACGAGAGCGGGATCGGGCAAGACAAAAGTGTAGGAATGGGAAAGGGAGGGAAGGGAAAGAGAGACGGTTTTGTAGGGCCCGATGGGCCAGGTCGCAGGTAGACAGCGGACCCTCGAATTGCTCAAAAAAATGAGGGGCCACGCGGTATACTTCTGGCCGTCGTGTAACGTCCCCTTCGCTTTCAGATAACCGTTTACGGTGTCCTCTCCTCGGTCTATGGTCTGCAGCAGCCGAAAAAAGGAAGATCCGTGGATGGAAATCGCGATTGCGTCCGGCCCGTGCGAACCTAATGATTTTGTCCGGCCGCAAGATGGCCACCAGTTCATTTGATAAAAGATGACTTGTTTCGTATTGGTATTTAATCCATCTACATTCATTTTGAAATGTTTATGCACGATACGCCTTCTTATTTCTCGATCATCCAAGAATGAACTTTCCGTTGGGAGCATCGTAATCGTTAGCCTAAGGACGTTAGCAACGCGCTACAAGAAGAATCGCGAATGCGCAACTTAATGAATTTATAATTCGTAACTTGTGTACTATTCAAATTAGAATCGAGCATTTTGTTTGAAAAACTCCAAGTGTGTAAATCGTGACGGAACTGAACAGATCACAAGTAAAACAGTAGAACCATTTGAAAAATTTAAAAATACTGTTGCATTCTTTGAAACTCGCAATTGTTGAGTAACGCAAAATTTGCCAAGTTTTTTGCAAACATTGAGACGTACGTTTCGAGATACTGGCTCGATTTCGACGATTCCGGGTCGGACAGCTAATATTTGAATAGAATCTCGCCGACTCGTCACTTCAAATATTTTGTTGGCCGGTCGGCCGTGTCATCCTTCAGCAAACAAGTTGCTCGATTATTTAGAAAATCGTTCTGCCGCTTTCGAGACGGCGCGGCGGGTACCGCTTATCCAAGGTAATCCGAAAGGAAGTTAGCAGAGCATGGACGGGGAAGCTGTGCGGCTTCGGTTTGTTCACGACGATGCCTCGCGACACTCCAGATAACGTTAATCCTGATTAAATGACCGCCGAGACCACGAGGAGGAGAACCCAGGATTGATTTAAGTCCGACCTGAAATCGTCGGAAAGTCGCGAACACGTTTCGGGGATCAGTTCGCGGGGAACGTTTATAATCTTAATTGAATCGGACGCGTGTGTAAGCTCCTTTTACGGTTAAGGGACGTCCGTTGACGCCTATGGTGTCCCAGTTAGGTAGAGGTCGCGCCAAAACCAAAAGCATGATTTAAATGGTATCGAAGGAGGAATATCATGGAAGAACAATTTTTTTGTCCGGTTATTTGTTTTATTATTTGATTTAGACAGTGTTGTGGACGAGGAAGTCTTGCTAGTTCGGGAATCGTCGTTAAACAGTTGGAACCGAGAAGGAGTAAGTTAGGAATCGCGGCGTCGTAATTCCCAGATTGTTGATTGGTAATCTTCTCCGTGGAGCTAATTAAGGCGGCGGGCTCACGGGATCCGCCGTCTAAATTGTTTTCTATGTCGGGCCTTTCCTTTGCCCCTCGACTAGATAGCCTTGGGGATCCTTTTTACCGGAGCGTGGAGAGGATGGGTAAAGAAAAAAGGACGCGACAAGATATTTCGCGACCTAATGAGCCGCGCGCGCGGTTTAGCGTCTCTTAACATAATTATCTTTATGATTTATAATAAACGTTCACTCGTTAGGCCGGGATTTTTTCGTCGTTGTGGCTTCGGCTCCGAGAGAAATTTTACGAATTCCTCGAAGACTTGCGCGGATTAACAGAGCATTGCTGGATCGCTGACTAATTAATTGTCGTCTCTCTGCCGTCTCGACGGAAATCATAGCTCGCGAGGACCTTATTAGAACTCTTTAACTATTCAATAAATTGCTTAAATGGATATGGACCAACAATGAAAAACTCGAGAGAGAGAGAGAGGGGGGGGGTAGCGGGGCAACTTCGACGCTTTTCATTACAATTTAATAAATTACTTAAATAGATATTAGGATCAACAATTAAAAACTTCAGAGGGAGTGGGAAAGAGAGGAGCAACCACGGCGCCTTTCTTTGCAATTTCATAAATTACTTGAATCGATATTAGGACGAACAATGAAAAATTCATCCTCGGGAAAAATGGAGATGCCCGCGTTTCATATTTTCCCATAAAATATCCACAGGCATATTACTAATTAAACTGCGAGAGAGAAAACAGCCCCGTATCCCTTTGTTTTATTACGATTCTAATTCGTTGGGTACACAAAGGGTGCGCGTAGCTTCCCGGCGAAAATCCTGAGGCTAGCGTGGCAGGTCGAATTTACAGCAGCAACAATACAGCATTATATGCAGAAGGAGACAGACGAGGATTCCAAAAATTATTACAAAGGACACCGTTTGTTTTCTTTCCTGTGTCTCGGCGGCTTCGACACCGGCCGGCTCCTAAAACTCCCATAAACACGTGCAGTAAAAAGATATTGCCTCGGGAGGAAAAAAGAGGACGCGCGGCTTCACGGTGTTACCGAGAAGAACGCCGAAGACCGACGTCTTGCTCCGTGATCGCTTTGACGGGTCCATGATCGGCGTCGGGACGGCAGGAAAAAAAATTGTCGCGAGCCAGCGCTTCGTCAGAAAGCAATTTTCCTATCGCCTCTTCCTCCTCCAGGATCAGCTGTCGGAAAACTCGAATGGCCTCCTGCGGATCCACGAGCCGAGCGCGTGGCCATCTGTCCCGCCAGCGAGAAATCGGAAAACGGTTTCTAAGATCACCGACATATGGCACGCGGGCCCGAGTTTATCTTGAAGAAAAAATACCTACGCCTCCGAGGCGCGGCCCAAACTGCTCGAAATGTTGCGGAGGTGGAGACCCAGGAGGCATGGTCCTCCAGCCGCCGCGCCGCAGCGATGGACTCGACCGACTTTCAGGTGCGGAGTCGCCAACCACTTGTCCCCCCACTCGGCCCTTCCCGTTCTACCGCGCTGTCACCCCACGATTTTAACCCGAAGCACCTTATTGATCTTTAGACTGCGGATCTTCGTGCATTTACGGCTTATGGAAATTCTCAGAAAATGCCGGAATATAAAATTCGATAGAATTCGGTACCATGTGTCTTGCAGACAATAAGTGCAACTGGTTATACATATAGCTGGTACAGGAAATGGACAGAGGGAATACATAGTGGTATGGTATTAGTAAAAACATTTGAAACAAATATCTTCTATATCGATGTTTCGAGTGGCTGATACAGTTCCAACCCCTTAAATGCTTTTGCGTGTCGATTAATTATTGTTTCGTTCGGAACAAGGGCCCACTCATTAGGCGATATCTCGAACTAAAGAGCCTGAGATAAGTAAATTGAATGCTTGGCGCAACCTCGTTAGCACGTTCGAATGAACGATGGAAACGGAATGATCGGACTTTCCTCTTGTTTCATCCCGCGGATCGGACACACGTTTGATACGTAGCCTGTAATTAATAGTTGACGTGATCTGATACCATTATCCGTGTGTCCTGCCGGGCATCGAAATCGAAGCAAACCGGTCCAATGGTGATCTCTCTCTCTCTCTCTCTCACACCATAGCGAGCCTATACTACGAACACCTATACCTACCTGACAATTGGGAAATTTGGAGCGGAGCTTGCCCTTCGAACTCCTGGCTTCGTATGATCGATTAGGTTCGTTCGGGGAGGGGCGTCATTCGGAACTATTGTGTGGGAATGATGGATCGGCTTCAGGTATACCTTATGTTTCCGTATACTACGAGAGAAGATATTTTCAAGAACTTGGAGATCGTTCGGATGGTTCATTAACCAGCTGCCTACGCTAGCAGAATCCATTTGTAAAAGTTTGTTATTAACAGTAAGCCTACCACGAGTGGTTAAATAACAGGTTCTACATTTTTTTTATGCAATTATCGAAATTATAAAGATGCTTTATACTCTTTATTATCCAGTAGATTTTCAAACAAGTTCATTGTAGCTTAAATTGTTTCAAATTCAGTTTCAGTTATTTAACTACAGCTTCCCACAATCGATGCGGGAGTGGGTAACTTTTTCCTTTGATTCAAGTCACTTCTCCTAATCTGACGACACTGTCTCGGACTTCTGGAGTAGTCTAACATCTCAACAGGTATATAAATCAGCGAATGACGTAAACGCATAAAGTTCCTCAGAGTATTTGTGACATTTCACATGTTTGTGGACACCATAAATGCATAAAATCTGCAGCACGAAGTCCATGCTATATGCATTAGCTTTTTATGGAGGAAGAGACACATGGACGACTCGCGAAAACATGAAAACATCGAGTTTCGTTGCAGAAATTGATAGCATAAAATTGATTAGCTCCAACCTAATACAACAAATTTCCAAATACTCGATCCTTTATGTCAGGTTGTCCTCCCGAAGCTGGGAGTCCATTTAGGAGTAAAACTCACGCTAGTTGCTCTCGATAGTATCTCAAGTGTCTGGAGAGTGGCGAGGGTGACTCTGGACATAGAGTTTTACCCTGAAACGGATTCCTAGCTAATGGTTCAAATTTCGTGGTTGTTCTGGAGTCTAGAGTTTGACGAGGACCAGGAGGTCAGACTCCAGGAAGCAGCGACGCGTTTCTAGGACTTGTAGAGATTGAAAAGACTGGACCGTCGACGATCTATCATTTGGACAAGAGCAGAAGCGTCGGTGTAGGTCAAAGTGGCCGTGAATTTTCGCCATTCGGGCCGGTTCTACCTCGGTGTTCGGAACGGCTATTCTCTACCATGCGACCATATGGTTGCCGGCGGCGGGGCCCCATTATTTCCTACAGGATCCGAGTGCCGAGCCACGCAGGACGTGAAGGGGAGAGGGCAAGGGAAGTTAGCTGGGCCCACCACGAAATTGCCCGAAAATTGGCCGCCGCTCTCGACCCGCCTCATTTTTTCCCGGATAATTTCATAATTTTAATTTGAATTTCAATGCATGCTCGCGCCCTGCCAATCACCGTGGAACAACGTCCCTCCGTGACTCTCCTGGTCTGTTCTCCTTCGAATTAACCCTTCAAGCCACGGGACCCGCGCGATCCTTTTTCGCTTGTCTCCGATGCGAGGAACCCGGTGCGACATCCACGCGATACGTCCACCTTCCCGTCCAGCGGATAACGGGCCCCGATGTTATTATGGTAATCGAGATCGACGGATAAATTGATTAGCACTCTGATCGAGCTCTGCAACTTTTCTCGCAAAATTGTATATGTTATACATACATTGAACTACATTGAAGTACATTGAAATACATTGTAATAAAACCCCGGTCAGAAACGTTTTCCAAGATATCCACTCGAGTCTTTCGCTCTTAGATATTCTATTATCCGCAAGATAAGACACGGATCGAATAAGAACAAAAGAAGAAAGGCAAGAATCTCGATTGAATCTCGATCGTTGCAGCTGTCTCCCATCCGCTGTTCTATTTAACTGTCTTTCCATCCCGTTTCCCCATTTGACTTTCGTTCCTTGTCTATATAAAATATGCTAAACGCCCGCGGAGCCGTGGCGCCCCCACGGAGCCCTCCGCCAACGCTGTTATTTACGAATTATGAATGTTGTAACACAGAGCATAATGATCGCGACGAGACCCGGGCCAATTTTCGCCGCTTATAAGCACCGTATCCTTAATGCGGCTCGGATCTCCGCGCCACACCGCACCGTGACCCTCGTCCCAGGCTTGCCCTAGGAATTCTTAGGATCGATAGTCCTTTCTCGCTGGCAAACGAGTTCCTTATGATGTTCGTGTGATGGACGATCGTGGTTTAAATTAATTCCGTGCGAGGCGGGATCGATTTCGACAATGTTCAAATCGAGATCCGAAGTTGTTATATACCCCTAATGTTTTCGACCTCATCATTCCCGAGATCAATTTTATACATCTGTAATAACATGGTAATCGTCGGACCGGATTTGATTCTTTTGTAGCGTGGAAGAATGTCTGAGATCCATGAAAAGATTCACGGGGCTCCGAATTAATGAATTCATTCAGAATATGTATAATTGACACAGATCTACAAAATGTATTTTCTAGTTGTTCAATACAGGCCCCCATAAAAAAGTTGTAAACAACAACTTCTATATGGTATTCTAATTCGTTGCAGTAGGGCAGAAAATGATTCGGTCGAAATAATATAGTTCGGCGAGATAGAAGAAAAAGAAGAAGAAGAAAACGCAAAATCGAAGGCAACCCTAATATCAGAAAGTGATCAAGGAGCGGCGACGATCGTAGAACAGCCGGTGATGATAGTCATGGCTCGATTTTCGCTATTCGAGCGATTAGGCGTCGGCCGTTTCACGAGATTGTCCAACTGGGTCATTATAATTTAAACGTGGTCATCAGGCCAGCTGCTTTCCGGGGCCGAATTTCTCGAGTATCGTCCCGGGCAACCCGTTGATTACAGAAAAAAATCGGTGACCATCGCTTAATACGGCGACCCGTCTCGGAGCAATCAGGGCCCGTGATCCGCCGGGGTTTTTGCAGCTTTCGCGTGCTTTTTACGAGCTGCCTTAGCGAAACACTCCTTTCGGCGGCAATTACCGGCCAGAACGAACACACGCTTGCGGTTGTTCCGCGCGGCGACGCGGGCCCAAACGACCGGGGCCCGGGCCCTGGGCCCCATTGCAAGCCGAACGAGCCGAACACGCGTGGAACCATGTGCATGCGAGATTATCGGACGATATTCTTTCTCCGTGAGCCATTGTGTCCGGCAAAAAGTGACCGCGGGTGCGCGAGCTGCACCGGCTACGTAGCAAAAAAAGAATTAATACACCGAAGGAACAGAGGCTGGCCTGGTGCTTTTGGTAACATTGCGCGCGAGAGTTCAAAACTCTCAGCTCCCGTGACCTTCGACAAGCATCTTACCAACACCTGAAGATTTCTAAAATGCTAATTGAAGGAAGCACAGCAGGAAGCGAGTAAGGGTTTCCGGTTGCGGTACACCAGAAGGGTCCTCCTAGTCGTTCGACAAAGGTCTCGCCCTGGCTGCGACTGCAAAAAGTAGCGGTCGGACCGCAGTTTTCACCGCCAACCGAAAGTCAGCCGCAGTAAATTAGGTAATTGCTACCGTCCCGTCGACGAGGAAAAACCCGTCGTGAATTGAAAGTCGTGTCGCAAGGACGTTGCCGGGACGTTCGCTCCCATCCTCCCATACCTCTCATCCTTCCGAAGACGAGGGAAAGCGTTTTGATTTACAAGGAGCAAACTGTCCGCGCGAAGTCACCGCAAGCCCGGCTTCTTCTGCTTCAAAATCAACCCCGAAAATTCCGATTCCGGCGTTAGTGGCGTCGTAAAACCGAGCGGCAACGCCCGCTTTCACGTGATTTACGATGCTCGCGGAGAGAAAAAAAAAGATCTTTGCCCGTGCCGAGAGGATCCCTTAATTGCTCGGATAGAGCACGCGACTTTCCAGCAGCCAAGGTCTCTCCGAAACGACAAAAGGGTGGGGGGCATCGTTATTTTGACGACCAAGGGAGCGGAGAATTGATACGTCCTCGTTGTGGGTGTCGATGTGTCAGCCCCGTTGATTTTTCCATTGATAAAGAACCATTGCGGTCTCGGAAAGGGTGCGCCTTTCAACAACGAACGCGTTCACGGTGAAATGTTCTTTACGACCGAGTGCTGTAATAAAATTGGAGTACGGTTCTCGGTTGATGAGTCGCGACTAACGAAAATCTGAATGCGGCTTTTGTGGGAACGTGGGTAATCTCGATTAGTGGGAAATTACTTTTTCAGTGATCCTTTGATTGATGTTCCTCTCGGTGTTTCCACAAACTACGCAACAAAAATATACTGTACGAGCATTAATATTTATCAGTTTCAATCAGGGACCCTAACTCTGTTACAACACCAAAATTTTAAAAGTTGTGGGAGAAGAGCTCTCCTGAAGAATCCTGAAGATAAGGAAGAACGTCGATGAATAACGCGGACTGACGAAGACTTTGGGTGAAGGAATATTTGATTACGCGATGAAAAGTGCGTGGCCGAGGCAGCAGCAGCAGCAGCAGTAGCAGCGGGGAAGCAAGGAAAGGAACGATTGTCTACGAACTATGTTGGGTTCGTGGACACGGAGACGGAGCCATAAAGCCAGACGAGGCGACCAGATACGAGAGAAGGCTCAGCAGCAGTGGTCGGGTGTTATAAATTTCGGTTTCGAGAATTTGTCAGGGTAACATATTGGTGGATACCTAGCCCCTGGAGAGGTAAGGTAGAAGGCTAAGTGCTCAATAGCGATTTGGGAATCCTCTGGTTACCACCTGTCCTCCCGGGGGACTCGTTTGAAGGAATCTCTTTCTCGGGCATCCTCTTCTTCTTCTCCTCCTCCTCCTCCTGCTCTTCCTCCTCTTATTCTGCTTCACAGGCCTCGCCACGGGGAAAGCTGGACTAATGCTGGTCCGGTGACAATGAAAATTTGTCGCCAGCGCATTTGACGCGAAAACTGGCTTTCAAAGCTGCCACACACCCGCCGCTGTGCTGCCTGCTACCCGTGCAAACGACACAATCAGCCAGCCGAAATTTTCTGCTTTGTCGCCCCCGTTCACCGACCGAACCGATTTTCAGGGGCTCGTAAAAAAAGCAAGGGGAGACACGGAAAGGTGGTGCGCGAGAGGTGTCCTTTCATGATAATTCCTGGCAATTTCGCGGTACGATTGAAATTGGCTGACGCCTGTCGATGCTGATCCCTCCTGAAATGGAAGCCTCCGCGCTCTGGCTTTGACGGTCCCGGACCATCACACGGTCCACATAATTAGGAGAACCGTTTCTTGCGAGTTCGCCGCCGCGCCGATTCGCTGCGTTTGTTCGCGGCGTCAACTTTATTCAGTTTTCCCAACAAAAGCGTTCTGCTAATATTTATGGAAATGTTAATGTATTTGTAGAAAATTGATTATGGACGGAAAGGACACTAATACGCTTTAAATTAATCATCAATTCAATTTTTCTTCGTTATCGATAATCGTGTGGCAAAGTTTCTGCTTTCTATTTTTTTTAGTGCGAAACGAATATTTCTCGAATTCTGAATGTTTACATACATTTTTCGACGACTAGACAGCAGATCTTCATGCAAAGTAACAAATCTTTACCTGAATTCCGACAAACTGGATTGGCAGAGAAATTAATTTTCATTCTGAATATGTTTATCACGCAAAATGTATGAGATTTAATGTCGTTAACCGGAGATGTTGCGCGAGGAAAAATCAGATTGCAGCAAGAAAGCTCTCGTAATTTGCAGAGCATGGAAACTAGTCGCTTCGAGTGTTCAATACAGTTGGTGTAACGAATGAACTCGAATGGGGTTCGATAAAGTTAGGGTTCCCTTTCAGACACCAGCGAATATTCCACGGGAAACGTGACCATATTGCACGAAGATCAACATCCGCCGAGAAAATTCAATTCAACTGTCCGACACGGGCGACGTCGCGTCGTCTACTAGTTACTTTTCGTCCCCTCGAATCAAATATTTATCACCGATTACCGTTGCGGATGCGTCGCCCATGGTAAATATATCCGGCACGCGCGTCGCACGTGGTTCCAGAAACTCATTTAAAGCTTTCACACCGCGGAGAGAGATCGAGGGAGAATCCCGAGAGGGATCGACGATCCCGGATGAACATCGGTCGTTTCTGTATTCTCGTCGTCGACGGAGAAAATTCGGTACACGTTTCGGATGATGAGATCGATCTTCCCGTCGACTCCGGGGGTTGGTATCGCGCTGTGTAATGGAAACGTCAAAGGTTTATATTTCCCGTTGTTTTGATACGATCGCCGCGAATAAGCTCACGTATCGCGGGAGAACCGGCATTTTTGGTCCCGAGAATGCTAATCAGCCTGAATCCCGTTTTCTCAATTTTGCTCTCGCCCTCGTGCACCGTTCAATCTCCACCCTTGGCAGATAATATTCCACCGAAGTCGTAAATATTGCTGATTTACTCGTATCTTCACGAGTACCATGATTTCTTTGTTCATATTTCTGTTCTTCCTCGTATTTTTTCATAACTTATTGTTTTATATTTCAGCGACGCACACGTGGATTATTTTAATTCGTGTCGATTTAGAGGAACTAGAGTCATTTATTTACTGCAAGACATAGTTGAAATGACCGTTGAAAAATGCAATTTTTATATTAGCGTCTTCTGTACGTAGTTTCGCCATTATGTTTGTGTAATATGTGAATAATTACGTGCATAATTAGAACGGTATACGCTGAATTGCTTGATCAAAACCCTGTGGTGTATCCTGAAACGCATTCATATATAATAATTTAAACCTCCGACCCTCATTCACTCAGTTTCTGACGAATTAATTCGAAAGATTAACATCTTCTAGAAGAAGTGCCTTGAAAAATGCATTCCAAAAAATTGATAACTAATTGTACGACTATAAAAAAGGTCCACCGATCAGGGATCAACGCGTATTCGGTCCAGATAAACGTTCCAAACAATTTGAATGCCGAGGCTGGTGCCCACGTAAATATTTCGGACAATTACACCGTCCCAACGCCACTACAAAGATCTGCTCAACAATACAATAAAGCTGCAGCAACGATTCCCATCGTTCGCAGTTCCCGAGCAAACAATTTTGCGCCGCATTACGGTCAATAACACGGACGTTTCCCAAGATCTCGCTAACCAGGGGCATTGTGCGGGTCGGCCCGAAGGTGTCAGTCCGTCCGAAGGTGCCGATGTTCCAGGTCGAAGCTGTCCAGTCGGGGATCGAAATCCTCTAGAGATTTCTGGCGACGCAATAGGTGCGAGGCACCGCGAGGTGTTTTCGTAGGATCAGTAATCCGTGGCCGTCACCCCGAGCATTCCTCGTCCCCTGAAGAAAGGGGGTCCCCCCATCTTCTTTCACCGGCTATCGCCGCGCAACATCTCACGCACGATTCGTTCTCGTATTCCCGCGGCTGGTCTAGCCTCCGCGTTGTTTAACAGCCGTTGATCCCCGACTCGTGGGATTACGCGGGTCTCGATTTTCCGTCAGATTGCGTTCGTCAGGGACGAACAGGACCGGCGAGCACGCTTCATCCTCTCGCGATCGAACCTCGGACTCGTCGCCGCGTTCCTGAAACACCGTGATCCACGCTGTAGATCTTATCCGCCGCCGATGTCGTCGAGTTTCCGAAAAGACACCGTTCCCGAACAACGAGTCGAAAAAAGGAAACGCGAGTAACAGTTGTCCAGCTGAAAAGCCTCGTGGTCGTGGGTTGCGTCTTCGGCTTTTCATCCTCCGCATCGAGAGAGATTGCGACACCTGAGGAACCATTTCCAGATGGAACCTTGTGGGTTCAATCGCTATCTTTAGGATTGGGCGCACATTTTCCTCGATCTTCGCGCATCTCTCATTTCCTAAAATACTGTAAAACTTAACCATTTTACGCTCGGAGCTATTTCTACTAGAAGATCAAACATTTCCTCTGCCCTAGAATATATGTATTTTAGTTCTACAGTGGGCGCGTACGATTATTTTTTTATATGAGCATATTCGCATCCTTTGATTTTTCTCCATCGAAGACTGTTTTCTTGAGGACAGATTAGTTATCGAAGTTCGGATAACGGACGCCCCACCGTACCTCGCGCCATTTAATTACGAATTCTGCGAACGTTTGTCCAGTACTTGATCTCCAATTCATCTGATCGTTTCAGCTCAAACGTTTTCGAGTCGTCGGGTTACTCAAAGTTTGCTGTAGATCTCCGAGGTGCGAACGAGGTTCGCGTAGGATAAAGGTCCCGGTGCATAACAAAAGGAGTTTGCTGATCGGATTGTCAAACGGCGGGGCGCGCGAAGTTGAACCCAGGGAGCTTATCTGTCCTGGAAAAATATTACGCTTCGTTTCGCTCGGCTTGCTTCGGCTTAATCCCCGCATGTGTCCGAGGGACTATTTTTCACAAATATTATTCCAGGACGTCATCCTGCGCACTCGTTTCTCCCGAGGACCTGTACAGTTCCGACGGTAATTATGGAAAACATCGCATGCGAAAATATCGGAAACCAGTTTCGTGCATCCCATTATCTCCTGTATACTATGTACATATATAGATTGTAAACTCTGCAGGCGGCATTCGGGTCTGCAATCGTCCGATTTCAGAAAGCTCAGTACAAAAATCTTTAAGCGAATTCCCGTTTCATTGTTTTTAATCCTGACGTCATCCTCCAGTGACAATGTATCTCCATTCTCTACTTCAGATACCGTATAATCTTTTATATTCCGCGATTGTGTCGTAGTTTCATGCAGGGACCAAAAATAATTCTCATAATTATTGCCCTACCCTGTCACAAGATACAATTTCCGTTATCAGATAAACGAAACACTCTGCATACATTGTTCCTTGCGCAATAGCTGTTCATTTAATTAATTCGCCAGAAACTGAATGAGTGAACAGCGACTTTTGGGCCTAATACGTTAATCCCTGATCGAAGAACACGATTTTTATAATCATATAATTATTTATCACTTTTCTGGAACGTATTTAAATGCCGAAAATTCGAATCATTACGTTCAACGTAGAGTGCGATTATATGAAGGGAGCAAACGTGAAACGACGCCCAGAAAAATAGGAGAAACTTCCGGAATCGAATAGCACCCCCGAAACATAATCCAGCATTCATCGAAAAAAGATTGTTATTAGAATACACTCTCTTCCGGGGTTGGATAATCCCGTGCGCCGAAGCGCCCTGAAAGGAAGCAGATAATCGCTTCTCCGGTAGAGAAAAATGGGTCTTTTCCGAGCTGCGATGAATGTCCAGGAAAAATTTGTGCGCAATTAGTCGGCGCCGCCCCCGGTGGGTCCTGTGCCCCATCTGCGGTACCTGTCGGTCGCGAGACAGGAGGGGTTACGAGGGGAGGGGAAAAGGATATAGGTGGACGATGGAAGAGGATCTCGGGGAATCGGTGTCGGATGATCGCGATCCGGGGGATACGCATTATCAAAGGTCTCGTAGCACGATCCAATATGGTTTTCATCCGGCAGGTACACGATCTCGCCCCACCCACCGTCTTTGGCCGGGCGCGCAAAATAAAAAGGAGCAGAAGTGGAACACAGGCGAAGGAAGAGGCGGAGACGGCGGTGTGCGCCCGGGGTTCGATAAAGAAACGGTGGAACGAGGACCGAGATAGAAGGGAAGAAAAGGAGGCGGAGACGCATTCGCCGGAAGTCGGTTCGTGCTCCCTAGGTGAGCGCCGCGCTCGATACACGCGTCACAATGCACAGGATGTGTACAAATAAGGGTATTTGTCTCGCAGTACCGATTGTGGGGTGAAATATACGGTGACGTTAAACGGGCCGAGTTGCATCCCCCGGGTTCCCTGTGACCCGGTCGAAGCGCGAGACCTCTCTCTCTCTCTCTCTCCCTCTCTTTTTATCGTGGAACCCGGTGAGCCGCGCGGCCGCGCCCGTTTGTGCCCGCTAGCAATAGAAAAGAGGCCCACGAATAGAGCACAGGCCATTCATCTAGGCAACGTTTAGGGGTGGCGCTCCGAGCGACGGATCGCTCCCTCAATGGAGAGTGACATTTTATTGTGCCCCGGGGCTTTTCTCACACCTGGACCGACCGACCAACGATCGGACGCGTTCCTCGCGTGGCGATGATTTTACTATTCCAACGGCTCTGTTGCACTCTGTAGCACTCTGTACCAGGCCCCCGTCCATCGATCGTGAAATTGCTTTTAATGGCTCACCGGCTCCTTTGACCACCGCTCCACCGAGCTACACCGTCCACAGCGTTTCACGAGAACTTGCTAGGGAACAATTTTTCTCTGAAACAATTTTTCTGTGAAACATTCCTGTTCGGGATTGAAGAGTCAGCGGATCTGTCCTGCGTTAATGTTTCCTCAACTTGGAGCTTTGGAGGCCATCCTCCTCTTCATTTAAGGGGCTATAAGAGCTGTTGATGATCTCGGACAATACTGATCCATTCACTATTTTTCAGAAGAATCTTCTTGTTCTTCGAAATATGTATCAGCAGAGTTTAAGGATAGCGTGTTTAAAATTGCAGATAAAATTTTCAGAATACGTACAATCGACAGAGATTGAAAATGTAGTGAAGTACTGCAGTGAAACACCGTTGAAAAAGTTGTAACACTGTAAGAAATAAACTGACAACGAACGTAAAAAGGAGTTTCTCTCTTGTCTCGAGAGTGTATTAAAGAAATATTTTCCGTGGAGTTTAAACGGGCAATTATCCGTCCGTATTAAAAGTTGGTAATTCCGTTGGATTGTCTCCGGTTGATGTACAATATGCAAAGTTGAGCACAATTAACGACGCTGGAAAGCATTATATATATATACCCGTTTTTATCCGGACGGTTCTAGTTCCGGCTCCGGGCGGTATAATAATCGCGCGCAAGTGCATAACGAGAAACTTGAGCTGAAAATTTCCGACTCGCCGGCAACAATCCTCCGCAATTATCGAAACCGTTTCCCCTCGAGCGCAAACCTCGCGATTAACGTTGGTCCTAATTTTCTCGGTATGCTCGGCACACAATCTGTCGTCGCGAATATTATCTACGCCGGAGTTAAAATCCACCCTCGCATTACGACCGCGTACTGTTTCACTATAATTATCCACGTGCCGTATGGTCCCCGGCATATGGTCCAGAACGTCTTATGAGCTCCGACGACGTGGTACATATACCTTTTGCGACGGGAGGGGAGAGACGTGGAGAGAAGTAGAACCAGAGGGAGAAAGAGAGAGAGAAAGAAAAAAAGAAAAGGACGAAGAGGAAGATTGCCCCGAAATTGACTGCTCGCGGGACAAATTAAATTTCGTCTCCGGTCGATCGTGAAATCGTGTCGCTTTGTGACGCACCGATGCTCGCGCTCCTTCACGTCCCTCTCGTAATTTCCGGAGAAAATATGGGAATCGAGGGACGAGATTTCGTCGGTGGTCTCCTTTGAGATCGTCTCTGTCGTTCCGCGTACAGCTCAAATGCAATTTGAACCCGTAAAAATTCCAATTACGCTTTTTATACCGCTCCCGGAGGGGTGGAGGGGGGAATGAGTCTTGTTAGCGAACGTGATTTACAGATTCGTATGACTTTCTCTGCTAACCCGCTAACCCGGTAACCCGGTGCGACCTCCGAAATCCCACAGAATTGAAATTCTAAACGCACTACGCAGATAGCACAAAGACGTATTAAAGAAGTCTTTTAGACGTCTGCAGTTGGAGATTCAGACGTTCAAAAACGTCTCCTGAATATAAAAGAAATTTCTATGCTACCTTTTGGTACAGGACAATTATTGAAAATCCTAAAAATATTTTCAGCTTTAGTACGTTAAAAATGTGGAAAGCACTCGAGATACCGTGGCAACAGAAAATGTAGTTTCAAGAGAAACGCGTTTAAAGATTCATCTATCAATTGTATAAAGAATGGACCTTACTCTTCAAGAAATTGTGGTTCGGCCAAATTCTCCTTTCTGTCAGAAATTCTGGCTTTCTTTGCCAGTTCGGACAAACGACGCTCCGAACGGATTATCCTCTTTTCGTCTCGAGAGCTTGCAAATATTTCTGCTTGGTAACCAACAGCTAATCTCAGAGTCTGGAATATACGCCGTACATGGACTTCTTGATTAAATATACACACTTGAAATTTTATCAAAATCGGTAGATGCGGACAAAAACTACAGGCATTGAAAAATGCAAAAATCCTTAGATTTATTTCAGTTGTAGACTGAAAATTGTGAAAAAATTGCAACTTTCAGCATCTTTAATGTGCTTCTCTCAAATTAAGTAAGTGATGAGGAAATAAATATAGATTTCATATTGTCAACGTGTACATTGAAATTCAACTTTTCGTGTTGGCACCGTATAAAATCCTTTTAAAAGTGTCGGAATATATTACTGTGGTTGACCGTACTTACGCCAGAGTAGGCTTAAAAATGTTATTTCGTGGAAACAGACATTATACATATTTTTGAGAAACGAGAAGACTGAAATTCGTGTGAATTGAGGGTGGCCTATCCCCTTGAATAGTTCGGAAAAAATCTGCAACTCTTTCGGGGCGGTGTGGCTGGCCTATATACATCTCCGTCAGAGAAATAATTCGGGCAGAAGGACGGTGATGCAGCGTGGCCGACCATATGCCGAGGGACGGTTCCAGCCCACGGATAATTACAAGGGATGCTACGCTGCCTTCAGGGGGTAGGGGGCGAGCTAAAATCGAATGGTGGGGCGCGTGGCTACATAAGGAAGGTACCGACCTCCGAAGGGTCGCAGTCGGCTCGAAATTTCGGAGATACCGGATCTCACGTTCCTGCTCCTCGTCCTCGTACCACGCGCTCGCCACACCGCATCGTTGTTTACACCAATGAGGACTATTCCCTGAGACACATCGTTCGCACGGACAATCATCGCGTGTTTCGCCAGTGCAGATTTCCTTCGGAAAAGTGAACCAGTGTTGTGCACGATTTCGAAAAGCATTCTCGGAGGAAAGTGATTACTCTGCTTTCGGCATGGAGATCTCGAGGATCCTCCTTTTCACCTGGTGCGTCGGGATCGCCGCGAGCTTCGATCTAGGACCGATCGTCAGGATCGCTCAGTGCAGATCCCAGTGCTTGAGGAAGCATACCGCTGATGGAAATTGCGACTGGTACTCGGGACATCAGCAGACCACTTGCGGCGTCGTAAGTATCCCGCCAATTTCTCGCTAGATTCTGTCTGATCTCTTCGATCGATCCTCCTACCATTTCCTTTTATTATCAGAAACACATCGGACGAGTTAGAGGATGCAACTGTGAAGGGTTTCTCGCGTGTCGGATTTTCACGAAAGTTCCTTGGTCTCGGTGATGTACTTGTCTCTAGAATTCTCCGAGCATCTTTTCTATGTATTTTGAAATCTCTATTATCGAAGCACCAGGTTAGAGTCAACGATCTCTCAAAGAAATCTCTGATGGATGATGTTTTGATGAAGCCTCAATTACCAGGAGATTTTCATGAAATTTCGGTTAATCGTTTCGGGATCGGCGCGCTAAATTCAGGAGTGAACGACCTCCCGAAAAATCGACCAGCAGGGAACAACTCTGGCCAGCCGCATTTCTCTGGAACATCTTGAACCGACTATGTATTCCGCAAGCCCGCGTTTCCCTCCACCGTTTTCTCCCGCAACGGAACGAGAACCGGCTGCGTCCCATCACTGATTTTCGTCGAGCCGCGTGCACCCAGCGCGACACTTCTAACTTTAACGTGACCCTCTTTCCCGTTCGCTCTCCTCTCGCTCCGGTCCACAAACAAACACACGTGAATCCTCGCATGAACGCTCCGACGCATGAATTCTCCTCTGGGAAAAGCGAACAGTCACCGCGGGCACAGTCAGAACAATAAACAAAATGTGTCACGCAAATATCCAGGAAAAGAGAAGATTTTGGGGAAAGTCCTCTCGGGGTCACGTACACGAGAGAGTAGGCGACGATTCGATCGTCTGGAAATCTGATAGGGCCGTGTTCGTTTTCTCTCTCTCTCTCTCTCTCTCTCTCTCTCTCTCTCTCTCTCTCTCTCG
>CM052317.1:20654708-20703857 GCA_028455605.1 Lasioglossum malachurum
ATCAACTCTCTCTCTCTCTCTCTCTCTCTCTCTCTCTCTCTCTCTCTCTCTCGCTCTCTCGCTCTTCGAGTCGGCGATAAATCACCGGTGTCGGTTTTATGGGGCGCCGTGGAAAATCATGGTGGTCCCCGCGCGCCCTGCTCCACCCTCGACCGCCACCCCATCCCCAGGCCGACGCAGATGGACAGATGGGAATCACGATTAACGTGCACGCACGTTATGGGTGTGTGCGTGCGGCATGGCACCGCGTGCATGCGCTCGGGGCGTTGCTCATTTGCTGTATGCCGAACGGGGGGGTGTCCATTAATTTCGGGGGAAATCGATGCCATCTTGCGCGACGGTACACCTACGGAGAGCGGAGGCGTCGAGTCGCGAAGCGGGTGGAAGCGAGTAGAAGCAACCTGGAGGGGGTTTGAACTGATTGTGAGTTGAAAGAACCTAAAACGGGTGGAAGCGAGTAGAAGCAACCTGCAGGGGGTTTGAAACGAGTATAAGCAACGTAAAGGGGATTTGAAGCGAGCAGAAGCTACCTAAAGGGGTTTTTGGAGAGAGTATAAGCAACATAAAGGGGATTTGAAGCGAGTAGAAGCAACCTAAAGGGGGTTTGAAGCGAGTAGAAGCAATCTGAAGCGGGTTGAAGCTAGTTGAAGCAACCTAAAGTGGATTTGAAGTCGGTAGAAGCAATCTAAGTGGGGTTTGATCCGAGTAGGAGTAATCTGAAGCGGGTTGAAGCAACCTAAAGGGGGTTGAAGCGTGTAAAAGCAACTTAAATGGGGTTTGATGGGAGTAGAAGCGAGTCGCGAGCCCGAATGCATTCCGCGCGCGCGGACTATTATCGAGGCGGGATCGTTCCCGATGATCCATTCAAATTTATGCCCGGGGAATAGAATGAAAGAGGAGATGGATGGAGAGAGAGGGTGAGGGGGAGAGGAGTGGGGTGGTCCTCGAGACTCGTTTCCCCAGGACGCATTAGAATAACGATTCTCTGAGGAGGCGGACGCGCGCGCGGAGGTGGCTTAACGAAGGTCGCGACGGGGAACCCCCTTCGAAGGGAACGACGAACTTACGCCCGGATAATGGCGATTATTCCTGGGTGGGGTGCATCCTTGCGCTCGCCTCGAACCGCCCTTTTCGCGGACGTAATTGTTTCATTATCCTTTGAACAATCGGGCGTAAACGGGACGGGGCGGGATCGGGACTGATTGCTGTCGAGGAGACACGGTAAATTGTTTCCGAAGCGCGTTTCTTTCACGTCCAGCCGCGCGCGATGAGGTCTACTCGGGGGGAAGATAATGGCGGAACGAGAACCCGTGGACGCGCCATGCGCTTATAATGAATTCCGAGATCTCGCTTATCTAGCTTTAAGGCTAAAGGGCTTAAGAACCCGCTTTATGGCTGTTTTCTTTAGAATTTAGTATTTGTATTTTCGGTTCGCGATAGGATCTGCGAGGGTTTGCGGGACCGTCATCCTTTTGTGCAACATTTAGTGAAATTGTTCTATTCGTGATTCACAACTGACAATGAGAAGTTCTTTGACAATTCTTCTGAAGCGATAGTAATCTTTGTCGTAAACGAACGAACTACCCTCAGAAATTTCATCCAATTTTTGAAAAGAATATTCTTATGTTTCTGTTTACAAGAACGTAACTGTCTGGAATGTCTGGATGTGTGTGTGTGTTTGTGTTGTGTGAGTGAGATGAATGGACACACACAGAAGAAAGATCGATAACATAAAGACAGTTGTTCTCAGAAACATCGAGTAATTTGCTATGTTGGTATAATTGATAATTTGTCCATAATTGACCTTACATTCTTTAATAATAAATTTTTTTAAATTAATAATAATTTTTGTAGTCGTAGACAGTCAGTCGTAATAATTCTTTTATGTAATAAAGCGCGTTCAGCATTAAATTAACCACATCCCTTTTAATAAAAATATCTTTACCCTGTTGAGACTATCTCACCCTTGCCGGGAGAAGAACATAGTCGCTCGTTAGACAGCTCTTCAGAGGGCGGGAAAAAGTGTAAAGCACCTGTGAACTCGAAATTGCAGTATGCATATAATTATAGGTGGACGATTGCTGCGAGGATGCTGGTCAAGCTTTTTCCTATAAAATATCGCGATCGATTAACAACGCAGATACCATTCAATTATATCAGAGATCGTATAATCGTGATCGTTTCACGTTGATCGTAATCAAGGAGTCTCGGGATTCAATAGGCGTCGTTCAAAGAGAAAGACAGAGAGAGAAAGAACGCGTCGCCAGTGTTGGTCGTTCCATCAAATTTCATCGAGTACGACGATGATCGTACCGTTATCGAATTACGATCAGCGAAGGGTCGTAAAAACGACGTCCCCTCGTCCGGGAAATCAATGGCCGGGCTGTCGTAAAGTGAAATAAACTGGATAAAAGGGGATCGCGGTGGTCTGGACTCCTTCATTCCCAGCACTGACGCATGGATCCACCGGCTTTTAATTCCGGGAATGTAGCCTACCGCAGGAAATCGTCTCCGGGATTGCTCCGCAAGCCTAACTTTGCAGTGTACTCATTTTTTCACTCGGCGATTATGCTAACTATGTCGTGGACACTGCAGCACGACGCTTGTCCAATCAACAATTATAAAAATTCTGCGAGATCAAAGTAATTTATCTAATATAAGACGAAACCCCTGAATTACTGGACTGCGGATCTTGCGCGTTTATGACGGAAATGAATAAGTGGAAAGATGCTGGAACACAGTTTCTGACTTGTTGAAATTGTTAGACAATTTTGATTTTACAGTAAGTGTAATTTCAGACAGTGCAAAGATTAAAACAGTTTAAGACAATCAACACGTTTCTTACAACTTCATGAAACCGCTAAAGAGAGAAAACAAATCCTACTCGGTTCTCATATTTCGCAAATAATTTTTATTTTGCATAAAATCTAAATACGTTGCACGCAAAATAAAATAAGTATGTTGCCCTTAAAAGATGTATTTTATAACAGCCCTGGTTCTGCTGAACCCGGTGCAATAGACGTGCTTTTCGTAATCGTTTCGAGTTCCGTGAAGAATACATGGGGTCGATGAGTCACCCGGTACATTAGACGAGAATATTTTCATACGGCTTGCTCCGCTTCTAAGTCGATCTACGCGGGCCCGCCAAAAAACCGTCGGAAAAAGGGAACCGGGTGCCTGGAGGGGAATTATCGCGAAGCTGTTAGACGCTGATGTTGCTTTTTTGGAGACGTCATTAGCGCGAAAGAAGGGACCTACGGCGATTCTACGAAGCAGCCGGGCTTAGAAGGAACGCGCCGTGATGAAGGATAATCGGGAAGAGAGAAAGAGAGAGAGGAGAGAGAGAGAGAGGAAGATCGTCGGGTAGGGTAGGGCAGGGCAGGCGGCGGGGCGGAGAGAGAGAGGGGGTCTCTAAGAGAAGGGAAGAAAAAAGAATCTAGAAACAGGGCTCCACGAGAGACGGTACCCCAATAAATATGAAGACAACAACGACGGTGCCTGTTATGCCTGAAACAGGTTGGAGCTAATTCGGCCTCGCCCCCCTTCGTCTTCCTTCTCTGTTCGTCTTCCTTTTTTTCTCCTCTTTCTGGCCTTCACCCTTTTTCCTCCCTTGGTCCACCTCCTCCTCCCCCTCCCATCCCCCACCGCTCATAGCCGCTTAAATCGCTGGATTCAACGGTCCCGCCGATGGTTCTTATTCTCCCTTTCCTTCTTCGCGTTCCTCGAGCCGCGCGTCCCTCTTCATCACCCCCAACCCCCTCATGCTTGCCGTTCCCTTGCCCCCACCCCACTCCTCCCCGCCCTATCTGACTCGCCTCGACGTCCCGTGTACCGTCGTCCTTTTTACTCGTGCGTCCCGTGTGCGTGCAAGAGCTTTTTGTTCAACGATGAAACCCACCCTCCCTCTGGCCACGCTCGATTCTTTCATGTGTTCATTTTTTTTTCTTACTTTTCTACTCCCGTGTTACAGTGCTGGCAATACTGCGAGGCCCTCGAGAACCGGTGGGAGAAGACCAGGACCATTTGCGAGGGCGACCAGTATCTACATGTAAGTAAATTTACGGGTGAACCAGCCTTTTGGATTAGGGGAGGCTATACGTACCAGTCCGCGCGACCCACCCACCCCGCGGAACCCCTTTCAACCGCTTGTAACCGAGACGGGAAACACGGGAAACGGGACCCGGGACCCGGGACCCGGAGCTCCAAGGAAATTTGTGGATCGACGCCCCACTGTGGGACAAACCGATCAATTCTGTGTCAACATCAAACAACTTTTCATAGAAATGTGATAGAACGATGATTTTTTTTGTTAATTAAAGCTGAAATATGCCAGTACGAGTACTCCGTACGAACGTTATTTAATTTTATTTATATTAATTATTATATTTTGCGGAATCCTGAGGTGGTAGACAAATTTTATGATGTATAGCATGTTGAAAAAAAGTCTATCCGGGCATGGCATTGGATTAATCACAATTTTCTTGAAATTCTGCAAGTTTAATATAGATTTTCAAGGTTAAAAAATTTTTAAGACGAATCATTTTTTTAGAAATCAGTTTACGCAGAAAGATTCGTCATTTAAAGACGCACAAATTGGATTTTTAAATTTGCATCTGGGCCCCTAATGGTTTCGAAGATGTCAATCGATTGACGTACCAGAGCGACAATGGATATTTTCAGCAGTTTTCTCTAAAAAAATTGTTCACTAGAAAATTAAAAAAAGATGCTAGATCTCTGTGCGACGCGCCGCGCCGTATGGTTTTACGGAGCACCGCTCACGTGCAGTTACGACGCAAGCTCCGCGGAACGAAACTCGACATGCTTCTCGGATTCCGTGGGCTGTTCGCTCAGGTAAATCGAGTTAAAGTTGTCCGTGTCGGATCTTGCGGCGTAGCGAACCGGCGGAAAATTCGAATCGATGAAGCGCGAGAAAAATCCCTTAACTTGGAGCATTTGAAAGAGCGACGTTGCCGGAGGGGTAGGGTGTAATCGTTGAAGATCCCCGACCGGTTCAGAAAGAAGAAAGGCCTTTTTCGAATGTAGAGAGTTCCGACGTAAGGGAAAATCCTGAGAAACAGCTACCTGTCGATTCTCACAGAAGGTCGACGGTCGACCTGCCTTCTTCTTACCGTGGAACATTCGAGTATAGACTGTCTCGATGTATCGACCCTCCGGAGATAGGAATCTTTCTCAAATATTTGGGCAGCTACTAGCTTTACGGCGAATGTTTGGATTGAAGCACCGGAGGAACGCTCCCTTCGGTTCTCTCTCGGTCCCTAGCCGCGATTTCCGCTCGATAACGAAATGTCTCTTTTAGAGAAGATCGTTAATTATGCGTCACTAATGTACCCTTCGAACGACTGATAATGGCAAGAGATACCGCGAGAACCGAAACTTCTTCAGAAAAAGAAAGCGAAATTGCAGCGGACCCTTGATCGGATAAGCACGGAAAAACAAAGTATGTACGTAGGATTCCGTCGTGAGCCTCCCCTTTTCTAAGTGTCTCGAGGAAAAAGTTTTATAATCGAAAGAAAACTCTTTATCGTGTATGTATAGCGATCCGGTGTATTGTATTTCGGTACGGAGGCATCTCGTCCTATCTACAAAGCATCGTCGGATCCTGATTCGATCTTCATTTTTCAGTGTCCAGCCTGTCAGACGGCCTGCACGTTCCGGAAGACGAGGGTGGAGGAGAAGTATCTGCCATCGATGCTCTCTGCGCCTAAAAAATCGCCGATCAGCCTGGACAAATTCGACATCGCGGTGGTGATGCGTAAGCTGTACAAACAATGGAGGGTGGACGGGTACTATCCGGGAGAGCGGGTGCCGAATTTGCGACCGGACACGTGGATCATCGTGGCGATGGAGGATGGAGTGAAGCACTACAGTTGGCAGGAGTGGGTGCCGAAGTTGGAGTCGTTGAAGGAGGGTCCTCTGTACGAGGCGACGATTTCTTGGAAGGACGTGTTGACGCAGTTGCAGAAGCAGAGGGCCTTGGAGCAAGTCAGGTTCAACAATCGTGTGAGGCAGTTCTTCCTGGAGAAGTACGGGGAGAAGGTGTTGGCCGAGTGGCGGAGCCAGGAGGACTCAAAGATCTCCGAGGACATTTTCCGGAGGTTCTTCTTCAGGAGGAAGGACGACCGATCGGACGACTCATTGGAAGCTGACAACACGCCGTCCACCAGCAGCGCGTACAACGATCACGTGGACAGGGATCAATCGGGGAATAGAGAGACCTACGTGGTCTCGTGGGAGCCGGAGACTGGGGGTCTGATGGGGAACCAAGTGGCCGATACCAATTCTGCGCAGATCTCTCTGCTTCCTGGCACCAAGTATCTCGTCAGGATCGCGTCGAACGACGGACCAGGCAGCTTTCCCATCGAGGTCGACACCAGGCCCACCTCGGTTCAAGCTGAAAAGATAGAGACCAACTTCATGCCCGATCTTTATCCGTGGGACATCCTCGCCGCTTCTGTCTCCGCCGCCATTCTCGTAGTCATCGTCGGAATGCTGAAGGTGTGCAGGAAGAGCAAGGCTGACGAGGTAGAAGAAGTTTGATCGCCGACACTGATCCTGTTTTGTCGACGATTATTCACTCAGGGATGAGCTCTCGCGGAGCTAACTTTGACGATCTAGAGGATCGTGGATCTTCGCCACTGTCGTTGTACAAATTGTTGAATTTGCCTCCCTGGAAAAGGTCGCGGGTGACTTTTTCGAAGGGATCGATTCAGCGAAGAGTGTAAATTAACCACGATGTAAAATATCGATTTCGAGGCACGCGAGCGCCGTAGAGAAATGCCGGCGACTGTAAATGAACGAGAAACCGCGGCAACGTTGGAGGAGAAGTGTACAAAGAACCTCGTTAGAGATAAGAAGTAATAGTCGCGTCATTCGCCGAAGCAGAAACTGTACAGACTCTCACGGACGATATTTTTGTACGTAATAAGAGTACATAGTAGCTAACTTCTTGCTCAAACGCGCAACGAACAGACTGTAAAAGAGTTCCTATCGCCGAGAAAGACGAACAACGCCGCAGTAAAGAGCGGCGCCCAACCTCTGTATTTATTTGTAAATAGTAGCCTCGAAGCTTGTACATAGTCCTTCGATGATCAAATAAAGTACCTCCGATAACAACGTCTCTTGTCGATGCAGCGCGCAGCAATGCTCGTCCAAACAGGACTCTCTCATCACCAGATTGCGGATCTGTATGCATTTTTATAGCAAAACTGACTCAACTTTGTGCGAAGAAATTTTCAAGTTTGAGGATGTCAATATACATGACTTCTCCTCTATTAACTGGAATCTATTTTAACTGGAAAATTAAACATTTCTTTCGATCTAGAATATTTCCATTCCTTATGATTTTTGAAATTTTATGGATATGATATCGGTATACAATACCTAAATGTTTTTAGGGAAGAAATAACATTCAATTGAATTTCCATTTCTTGCAATCGATGCAGACAATTTTTTTTTTGCACGAAGATCCGCAGTCTACTCATCACCGTTTTCCAAAAATCGTCCAGTCCGAGCGAGATTCACCTTTGACCCCCCTACGTTCTTGTAAACCTCTTAAATCCCTCTTTTGTCGAAGAGAGTCGTCACGGTCCGCCAATGAAACTGGATGACGAGGGTCCCCCCACGCTTTTCATTCAAAACCGAAAGGGTCTGCGTCAAATAGATTTCCACCGAAATGTAAGAGGATTCGTTGCTGGAATCCTTCGGATCCACGTGAAAGGATACTCTGTAGCATACAAATTGATTTCGTGGAAAATCAAACTTACATTCGGGTTACAGCTCGGTCTCGAATTCCAAACTTAGGGGAGTGCTTAAACCGACTTCGAAAAAACGCACTAAAAAGTATGAAATACAATACGATCTCTTCGGAGGCGGCGCAAAATTGAAAATTTTGTATGTAATGTATATTTTACATTTTCACACACAATATTGGTTCATATAAAAAGGTTGTGTAGACAACAGCTTTTATTATTTTCTTTGTAATTCCGAAAACGTCTTGTAGTAAACTAATTGCTAAAAGCCCTGGACAAATCGGTATCGCAGGGGGCCTCGGTCTAGGGAACCGTTTTATCGGGAGCACCGTGGTCGACGACACGTGAGAAAGCTTCTCCGTGACTCGACTTCGAGAACGCCGTACCCGATACCTCTTTCGGAGCGCTCATTACTCCGATTATTGTTCACGATGACAATAGAAACTCGACGCTGAAGAGGAAGACGCAACGTCGATGTTCCTGTCACAAACTTGTATCACTTACCTCATTATCCACCGACTCAAATAAAATCCCTCTGCAGAGGACTATCGTTTACCCTCGTTTCTGAGAATTTCATCAAAATCGGTGGACGCGGAAAGAAACTACAGTCTTCGAAAGATGCAAACTTTAGATTTATTACAGTTGTAGGCTGAAAATATTGAGAAAGCCTGCAATTTTCGCCATCTTTAAACGTTCGTAGCTTATTAAAGATGTATAGATGAAGAATATGTATAATTGACACCAGAGTTGGGCAAAAATTTTATTTAAATAAAAATTTCGAACAAAGTGTGTGTGTGTGTGTATGCGTGTGTGGGTGGGTGGGTTTAAAACCCACTTGGAAAAAACCCATATTATTCGAAATTTTTATTTATATAAAATTTTTGCTCAACTCTGATCGACACAGATCTACAAAATGTATTTTTGAAATTTTCAGCATAGGCCCCCCATCAAAAAGTTGTAAACAACAACTTCTAGTATTTTCTCTGTAATTCCAACCAACTGCAATTTTTTCAAAAAGGAACGACTAAACTTTTTATTTGAAATATCTTTTTCTCTGGAATTTAGTTTTCGAGATATTCCAGGTGGCAAGGATAATTGCTCCACCCTGTATATTACAGATTCCATAGGGGACTCAAGTCGCAAGATCCTGGAAGCCAATTGATTTTTTGTATTCTATTGTTGAATTCATTTTTATACACGATGACTTACCGAGCATTACCGAGTACAAATAACACGGTCACTAACAATTGGAAGATCAATCGCTTTTTTTTAGGAAGACCCTTTATATTATAGTCTAAGGTAAAAACGGAGAACTGTTATTCGATTATCGGAACCGGTAAAACCGATGGCCTATCCGCCGCGGGGAATTCTGCCGAATTCCATCGGTGAAGGAGCTTACGTTGTCCTCCCGAGAAAGTTCCAGGAACGGCCATTTCCTTTCCACGGTCGCGGTGGACGCTACGGGAGGAGTACTCGCCAGCTCTCGGCTTCGTATCCCGAAGAGGTGCATTGAACTTTCCCGAGCGAATAATAAACTCGTCGTGAGTCGACAAAAAACCCGCCGGCGGTTAGGTGTGTGGCGTTGTGGTTGTGTGACGTTGTAGTTGTGTAGCCGTACACTGGTTTCACGGCACACACACGCACACACACGCACACACACGCATACACACGATCGCCAGGCCGGCCGCGATGAAAAAGTGTGCCGTGACCTCGAACAAGGTCCCGTTATCCAAGGCGAAGCCTTGGACGCGGTCCTCCTCAGTCTTGACTCGGTAGTCAAGCAAAGATGATACTGCTGGTCGCCTGTCTCAGCCTCCTAATTGGTCCCGGTGAACTGGGCATGCTGAACAATGGCCCTTCCGTCGGCGTGACAGCTGTTCTCGGACTCGGTGCGCTTCCTTTTGGATTAGCCGCTGGACCCAGGTACTGCCAATTACATTTTACATACGATTCTTCACGTGCGCCCAACGATAAACGCCCTACAGATCTCCTTCGAACCGTCCTCGAACCCCGTTCACGCAAACTCCCTCGCTTTATCGTTCGTTTCACGTCGAATCAGCTCTCTAGCGCGGCTATTTTTTATAAACATTCTATTTTCTCTTTTTTTTAGTCATTTAGAAACAGTCGTTGAAACTCTTTATTTGTTTATCTACCCTTGCACTGTAAACAGTTTTACTAGAGAACCCACGTCGAATCAGCTTTCTAGCGGAAGTATTTTCTTTGAACAGTGGCTCTACGTCACATCAACTTGTACGTCATTCAGAAACAGTTATTGGAACTCCTTATTTGCTTATTAACCCTTGGTTCTGTAAAACAGTTTTACTAGAGAGAAGAGAAAATGTCGGAACGGGTGTAGCAACTGATTCGGGATTGAAACTGGTTCAATCTATTTTTAAGAAACCAGCCCGACCCGTCTCGACCATCGGGTACCGAACATTTTAACGTCTGATGCAGTTTTTAGTTTTTAGTGAGTAGTTCTTGAAAGAATTTCAAAAATTCATACAGTACCTTCCTAAAATGTCATGTTTCACCAACTTATCCGGCTACACCCCAACTTCAATACTGATACCGGTAAAAACTAAAAATTTTTCGTATTAAATTCGGAGAAATGGAGACCCCCGTTCGAAAGGGTTCAAAAGTAAAAGTTTCGGCTAGACATGAACGACCCTCACGGAGGGTTGAAGCAGCTTTCGATGACACCTACGCTCGCCGCGTTCAAAGCTTTCCAATTTAAAGCAGCCTCCGACGACACCTACGGCCACCTTGATCAAAGCTTTCTAATTTAACTTCGTCTGTCGCGTGGCCGGAGTAATTACCCTGATTGTTAATCTATTCTGTCCGTCACCATATCCAATTACCTACCGTTCCACTATCCCGCGTACTTTAATCCCGAGCATCCTCCAATTAACTAAATCCGTATCCAATTATTCCGATCATGAGCGCGGAATCTACCAGTTGATCTTCCCGCGTGCACGTCGGTGGAATAATTAGCGAATACAGTACTCCTTCGGATGATGTGACTCTCGTCTATGGCGTCTATGCGGATGATGTTACTTTTTTGTCCCCACTACTAGGAGGTTAAAACTTTCTTAATTCTAGTTATTTCGTTATGAAATAAATCCTTTACCGACGGATTCGCGAAATATTTCCGATTAAAACGGGACCAAAGACCCACTAAAACCCCATCGCCCAAGGCCATAGACCGTGTTCTCCTCCATACCCGATACTAACACCAGCCGGGGTCGCTTGACGCGTCTATCGGGTCACCCTTTGTCAATAGTGACATACCCTATTTCTTAAAAGAAAGTAGTATCTCTACGCATTCTGAAACTTCATATCCTCGAGGTTGTCACATCATCCGAAGGAATACTGTACTGTTGTTGTTGTTCGTCACAGGTACGTCCCGAAATGGAAAAAACAAGCCTGCGAAATACCAGCTTCTCAGCACCCGAACTCGCACTACGTCTGCGACGAGGCCGGCGAAGTAAAATGCTTGCCAGGTAAGAAAACAAAAGGGTGGTGGGGATTGGAGGTTGAGGAGGAGCGGAGAGAAGGAGTGAAAAGCGCAATAAGAAACTAATGATACGGACATTCTACTTTGTACGCCGCGTGTGTTGGTCTCTGATTCCTCTTCTTCTTGTTCTTCGTGTTCTTATTCTTCCCTCGTCGTTTTCTTGTTCACTTTAGGATGGACCGGCGATTTGTGCGACGTGCCAATCTGTCGGAAGGGCTGCGACCCTCTTCAGGGTTTCTGCCGTCGACCCAGCGAATGTCGCTGCAAATTGGGCTTCTATGGCGAGCTCTGCGACAAGTGTGTGGCTCTGCCAGGATGTCAGCACGGCAGGTAACTTGTCATTTCGATTCTTTTTTTCACGCGCAACAACTCCGGAAACCAAAACGAGGAACACAGAGAATCAGACCCGCAAACGAAATCGTTTTGTTGATTGATCGACGAGGCAATCAGCGGCATTGGTCGAGACCGAGCCCGTGAAACGAGAATCAATGCGAGATCAATACGAGAAACGAATTTCCGTTCTGTACGTGCCGCGAGCAAGCCCCGATATTTTCACAAACGTTCATCAACGCTCGCAACTTGCTCGCTGATAATTAGAATGTACTTTCAGATACATCGACAATGTATCGTCGATTTGAAACGTGCCTGCGAAGCATGTCGCAGAAGAGTTTTAACGAGTAAGCTGTGGATCTGTAAACAAAGGTGCATAAACATGTATGCACGCTCATGTAAAATGTACATAAACAGGTATTTCGAACATTATTAATGTTCGAAATGCACTGTTCTGAAGGGACATCTTTGGCAACTTCTACAAGAAGCATGGAAAAATATCAAATCAGAAACAATCGAAAAACTAGTTGCCAGGATGTCCTGAAAATATGTCAGGCTGTTATCAAAAATAAAGGCAGTTTTTTAATGAAAGACGGTGACCTTGAAAGCGAGAACGATCAGATCTTCATCTGATCTCTGAAGAAGAAGGCGAAACTGAAGAAGTTAGAGATCAGTAGCAGGATGAACGTTCCGCGATTGCCACGGTCGGCGTTAGGCGAGATAGGGTTTCCTGAAAGCGACCGCAGATTGGTCGGCCGGCTAAAGGCAGCTAGTTAAAGAGGCTGGGTCGGTTGAATGCGGTCGGTCTTGGAAAAACGCGTCTAGCATCGCCTAACGCGAGACGGACACTGATTTCACCTTGGCCACTGGCGAGCCTAATTTCCCGGTAACACGAAACGTTTGTTCCCGTGTCGATGTGATATCTCGTGTACGTCCACCGGGAACAGTAATTCCATCCGTGCTCGCCGGATATACTGACGTAGTGGATTTTCACTTTCAGCTGTAACGTGAGCTTCGAGTGTTCCTGCGATCCGGGATGGAAAGGTATGTTCTGCTCGGAGCCGATTTGCGGGGCCGATTGTCTGGCCAGCCAGGGGTACTGCGAGAAGCCCGGCGAGTGCAGGTACGAGTAAAGAGGACGAACCGCGTAATGGCGGAGTAATGAGCGGTTATCGGACCCGGTAGCGGCGGATCGAACCAATGAAACCACCCGTTTGCTCGACCCTCGTTCCATTAACGTTCGCAGCCCGGTAATTTCGGACGGGCGTGCATGCCAGACCCCTAAAACGATACTTTTCCGCCGACAGGGGAACCAGCTCGTCCCGGCCCGCTCGAGACTCGTCCCGCACACCGATTTCAATGAACGCCGCGGGTAGATACAGAAAATGACTTGATCCGCGTCATTCCGGTTCTAATTGGATAATCGATCGTTTCGCTCGCGAGCTACATTCTGCGGAGGGTCTCGTTAAATCGGGAATCCTTAAGGTGGGATCTCCTTTGCGCGTCTGGACGCAACGTTTTGTTGTCCCAGCCCCTTTTATACTCAATTCGTCATACTTCATCGGAACTGAGGTGAGCCACTGCGTCTAGACGCAGATGGAAGAAGAGGATGCATTAACAAAATTGTTGAATAGGATTATAAGTAGAATAGGATGCATTCAAAAAGGAATTGTTGACCTTCTGACCCTGAAATTAAACCCTGGAGTTTTATTTCCACCGTACACGATCAACGAACCCAGAATTCGTTTCTTACGGTCTGATTAAATCTCAAAGGAATGAAAACCGGTAGCAGTCTCGCTAATTTGTCGGTGATCTTTCTCAGGTGTCGTCTGGGTTGGCAAGGACCGAAGTGCAAACAGTGCGCCGTTCTACCAGGATGTGTACACGGGACATGTGAAGGACCTCTCGAATGTCGTTGCGAACCTGGATGGACTGGTCTCCTTTGCCAGACACGTAAGCGAATTTCATTCTTCCGGAGAGATAAAATTGTGATAGGGTCCCCCCCCTCACTATCTGGACTAGACTACACTATAGCTTGGTGACCTCACTCAGGTTCTGACTATAGCGAGCCCCCCACTATTTTTCCATGAAGTCCCTTAATCTGGTAACGCTGCTCGTGAACCCTAACCCAGCCCAATCAGCTCACAGAAGTGAATCAGGGTCTTCACCCTGACATTCTCTGGATTATCTCAGCTTGATTATGATGTTTGCAGCACTTTGCTCGCAAGGATGCAGTCGCGAGCACGGCGGCTGTCGTCGTCCAGGTACGTGTAGGTGTCGAGTGGGGTGGACAGGTCCGAACTGCACCGAATGCGTCTCGTACCCTGGCTGCGTCCATGGGTCTTGCAAGCGTCCATGGGAGTGTCGTTGCGAGCCAGGATGGGCCGGTGATCTGTGCAACGAGAAGCTGACTTACTGCGACGAGCACCCGGGAACTTGTCGCAACAATGCGACTTGCATCAGCATGACGAAGGAGGACGGCAACTACAGGTGACAGCTTGAACAATCCGCTCTAACATCGCCCACAGCTACTGAGCGTGCAACGTAGACGGGTCATTCCATGCCAAGTCGATCACTTTTTGTCGTCACACTCGTCGATTTTGTTCTAGTTCGAAATTAAATATGTTGTAGACCATGTGAAAGTATAAAGTATAAACTTCGTTTATACAGGCCAAGAGTAGTTACTAATATTGTTCTCGAGGTACGTATAAATCGGATTATTTAGTCGTATACGGTCTGCTGCTATTGTTTTGAGAGCAGTGATATAGACAACTGATCATAAAGCGGTGACGCATATTTTCAAATCGCCATCGTTTCCAAGGGCTCATTCTGACGGGGTAACTTCAGGGAATATACCTCCTAATTTCACATAGACAACATATTTCATTTAGGACAGAATCGACGAGGGTGACGTCGACATGGAATGACCCAGACGCTAACTAGACGCTAATTAAATCCGATTGCAGATGCGTTTGTCCCCTCGGCTACATGGGACGCCAGTGCCAAATCAAGACGATGGTCCCGTCGACGGATCTGCTGCCACCGACGCCAGAGACGACCGACGTGGAAGCGAAGCCGCAGATGATTCTACTGAAACCCGATATGACCGTGGGCTCGCAGGGTCTCGACAAGGACAAGGACACCACGAAGGAGGAGGAGGAGGAGCAAACCGCCGAGCCGCTTGGCCCGATCGTTATCACCGATCCACCGTCCACTATCGATCCCGCGGCCACCGTAGGAAAATGGCCAACCGAGGCTCCCACGGAGCCACCGATTAACGAAAACGAGGCGTAAACACGGAGCAGCCTTTCCCAGGCTTCTCCTTGACTGTTATTTATTTTATTTATTTATTGAAGCTAAGCGGATATAATCACTCTCTCATTCAGTAATACTAAGATAGGATAAGCGATGTAGCAGGAACATTAAAATTAGAATAATAAATAAAATATAGAAAACATAGGATATTTTGGTCAGATTTGATCTGTATGCAAAAACAAAGTATTTTCTTCTAAATTTTAATGAGCGAATTCGAGTAGGATCTGGAGCCGCTCGGCCTGGATTTTCGAGAAAGCGACCCGTCCTGCTATCTCGGAGCCAATTATTGCTCCTAGTGGCCAGGCGGGACACAAGTGGTACGTACTCTTGGAGAACCTCTGATACCCGGACACCCTCCGGTATGAACGCGTATATAAACATTCTCGCGGGGCGTTCTGCTCGAACGGGCACGTGTATTCGATGTTACACGATGCATATTGCACGCTCGCATGTGTCGTTTTTCCATCGGCGCATACGCGGCTAGATCAACTGCCCACGTAATCGACCGGCCGAGTCTCGTACTCTTTACGTAATCATGGAATTTTTACCAACGACGCGTGCGTCAGTCCTATATCGACGTGGTGACAAGCTTTAACCCCATGAATGACCGATTAATGCTCCGTTCAGAGCAGGAGCAGAGGCGATTAACTTCAATAATCAAAGCGAGGATAATCCGGGAAGGATCACAAAGATACTTTACGACATCAAAGTAAATGTCACTGCGGATTTTTATGCAACGTAAAAACAATCTGTGTTCGTTGCAAGACAGGAACTACGTTGGGACAATTCAAAGTTCATTTAATGAGGCAATGAAGACATAATACTCGTTCCTGAACACACTTGACATACACGTTGGACACATGTATGCTCGTACTAGACACGTAGTAATTATTAAGCGTACATTGCATATACACATACTAATCGCAAACACAGATCACACGCGAGGTACAAGTCTTATCATGGATTATTTGAATACCAGCGGTGCACCTTTCATTGAAAGTACAATGAAACTGAGATTGAAAATCGCGAATCAACTTCCCAGATAGCACAAAGATGTCTGCAGTTGGGCATTCACACGTCTTAAAGTTCGATGTGTTCGTTCGAAACATTAAAATTAGGAAGAAATATATTTTCTATTTAAAATATAATAAAAACCGAATTAGTTCAATTAAAATTAAGCAGAACCTGGATGAAAACCACGGGAGGATATATGTATTGTGCAACCGTTTTCGAGGAGCGTGCCCCGAGGGTTAAAATAAAGTTGAAAGACTCGTTCACAGACAGGCTGGCGTGTCTACGTGGACATAGATTATGAAGCTACAATCTCCGGACCAGTTTTCCCGCGGAAGACAGTATCGATCGAAATGTAACGTACGATCGGGTTACTTCCTTGATGAGAAAGATCGATCTTTTAAATTTCATCGTGCTTTGTTTCCGGTTCCGGGTCCTTTCCCTCGCGTACGAGACCGCGCGACCGTACCGCACGACAGATATTTATTTCTGCGTCATTTCCGCGTGAGTCTGGCACTATCGCCTGACCCAGAAACGAACATTTTTTATCCCCAACATATTTATTAGACGTCATTCACTAAACTAATTCTTCTAGCCTTACAGAGAAATTGAAGTCGCGCGTTTGGGCAGAGTTCATAAAAAATGTTATTCTGATTTAATTAAAGTGTGTGTGATCAGTTATGCCCCTAACTGTAGTTGAGCGCGCACTAAAGGCCGAAATAATTTTGCAATTTTAATTGCCACCGAGAAGGGTAAAATGCCGGCGCTCCAGCTAATCATTAATATGACGCGATACGAAATTAAATCGCGTATTCATGCGACGTTAACGCTCGAGAAACGAGGCTAATAAGAGCTGAGGACGAACGTCAACGATTCAAACAGGGTCACAATGGGCAATTACGTAGCCAGCGTAACTTCTACTACAAATTGCGCCTCTTTAATTGGGCATTTTCTTGAGATTACAGTCGCGTCCAGAGTGTTGCGAAGTTTATGCATCGAGAAACTAGAGTTTTCCCCGTTCCGTGAGTATACAGATATAATTTCAATGGAAATGCTACATAGCTCGCGGTCGGATGTGAAATCTAGGTCAAGCAGCTATGATACATTAATAACGTTACCGAGTATGATAACACCCGTGCGCGATCGTTCGTCTATGAAATAACTTCAACGGTGACGCAAAAAATTAATTGGGTGCTAAGGTTTTCGATATTACAGACTTTTACTTCGACCAACTAGTACGAGCTTTCGAAAACTATAATCCGAGAGTTTCTAATTTCATCATTTGTGCATTTGAAATTGAAATCGGCCAGTGAAATTTAAATATCGTCGTCGAGGCTCGAATATGAGCGTTTCAACCCGAGCACCGCATTTCGATCGCATGCATCAGAATTTCATTTGGCCGGTGCAACTGAAACGGGACTGCGGCCATTTGTACTATCAAAAGGAAAATTCAATTTGACAGCTGAAAATGAAAAACGACTGTCGGAAGAGTTCAAAGTTAAATATTTTATTCGCATAATAATAATGTGCACACAATGCTGTCTCCTCGAAACTTGAAATTGCGATCAATGTGAAATTAAAATGAAAACTGTGGGAGGGTGCTTAGTGCAGTCATTGTTTAGTATCGAGTGCTAAGCTAGCTGTCGCCTTCGGTGCGATCGTACGCGATCCAACAATTTTCTAACACAGACTAAGATCAGATATTTCAGGATTTCCCTCCAGTGTGTAATGAACACGATGACGGTGCGCGTTGAAAACCGTGCAACCGAGTAAACAGAGTCCGGTGATACTGGGGACAGTCTTCCCAGCGTGTTATTATAATATTTATCATTCCAGCGGTAATATCGCAAGAGCGTGGTCTCGCACGCGTAAATCAGCGGGTCGAGGTGAAATTTAAAATTCAGCTTGGCGTCGCCCCGCAGAGCGAGCGAGCGAGCGACTGAACCATTCGCCGAGGCTTGTGCACGCAGCTCGTGGCCACACACCTACGTCGCCCGGTGGAACGTAATTACACGTCGCGCTTTGATCATTCAACGGATGCCCTCTATTTACCGGAACGTTTGAACGGGACGCCCGGAGCAGCACCAACTCCAAAGGGGAAGTTTGCCCTTTCCCTTCCGGCCCTCGTGGCCCTTCTCCGCCCCCGAGTAACCGAGCCGCTTGATTTTCATTCCAGCGACCGGGCCGCTCGAAAGCGAACCGACAACCGACAACATTTGTGCAATTGCGGATCTGGAATTTTCTTGATCGCGAGAACGGCGAAGGGCGAACCGATTGAAAGGGAAATCGCTCGTGAGAGCCCCTTCCTTCCGACCGAACACGATCTCGCCGCTTTTCCTTGTTCCCCGTGTACACCTCACTCACATCAACGCTCCCAGACACGTGGACACTTGTCGCTTCTTGGAAACCCGCGAAACCGTGCCAGAAAATTCGGATTTCTTTTGGTTTCTTTTTCTCGAATAATATCCCAGTAAATTGATATTACAGAATGTGAAAGACAAAAAAGAAATACAACAGAAAATACATTACTTCTGTTTTATTTCGGAACTGTTTTTGTTGCCGTTATTGATTTAGTGCTATGTTCAATTTTCTTTTGAAAATCTTTGTTAAAAGACGAAAAATATTAAATACGAAAACGTAAGAACGTGAACGCGTTGTTCTCAAACAATTAAAATTATTCGCACCGTTTGCTTGCAAATAATATGTAAAGATCCGCATTTATGATCGACAATGTCCCAGCTATGGAGACACGAGGAGAAACCGATCGCGGTCTGTAGGAACCATTTTTACGAGGTTTGGACGAACCTAATCCTCCTTTCTAACGTTAGTGAAAACGATGTCAAGACTGATTTCATTATCGATCATTATGCCCGATCGGACGTGATGCAGCGAAGAATGGTAATTTTATTTTAATTTTCATCTTTTTCTTCTGCATTTGAACTCGACGTTGCTCTTATTGGAACGCACGGACACGAACGCGCGCGAACTCTCGCCGACAAGCGGCAAAAACACGAGCAAGTATGAAATACTGGTTCGCGAATTTTTATTCGCAGACTGCCTTTGTTCTACTGCCTCGTTGCAACGTCCGATCGAGTGGGTGGATAGTAAAGTTTAGATTTCATCGGTGATAACGCGAGGAAAGCTCGAAGACTCGACGGGTTGCGCGTGTTTCTCGTTTTCTGATGTAACCCGTAGTACGTACATACGTACGTCAGGAACTGGATCATTTCGATCGGAAACCAAGTCCACCGATCTACGTTATTGATCAACTAGATGGTCTTTGAAATCTAGCTGGTCGCGCGCGCGATGTCGCCGAGGTCGGGGCATTTCGAAAATATAGTATATTTTATGTATTCTGGTATATTCTACTACATTCTAGTAAATCTGGGTGCACGGTAGTGCACCAGTCAAGTTCTCGCACTACCTCCTTTTGCACGAAACAACTTCGCCGTTTTTTAGAGGCTTACAACTCGGCACTGGAGGCAGATGCAGAGATGTAATTTCGTACACTCGTTAAATGCTATCATGTCTCAATATTGACAAAACATTAATCTTCCAACATTAGTAGGTTCCGAGATATAGGACCTCAAAAATCTGTTCTAGTATTTTTTTACATTGTTGTGCATTTTTGTATATTCTAGTATGCGTAAGAGGAAGACGTGGCTCATTCACGTTAAAGTCGCGATAAATATGAACAAGTTTAGGGGGCGACACGTTCAAAATGTTCTAGTTAAAAACTAATCACATAAATTTTGATGATATTTGATCGCCTCGATCAAACGATATGCAGGAAATTGACGTAGGACACGTGGTTGCAAAATATGTTTCGCGTTCCATTCGCCTCGAGCCGATGTCAAGAAAAGTCGGCAGCGAAAGTGTTAATTTAGAAAGCAGGAAACCGTGAGCCTAATACATTTTTTAAATATGTATTTTTTTCCATCGTTCGATTACATTAAGTGAGCGGGTGTTGCATTTCTGCGACGTGTTTCGTGGTTACCTCCGGTAGGGTTTATACTTTATGGTCGTTCAAGAGTTTAACGATCGACCGTTTATCTACTTCATATTCCTCTCGCATTCTTAATTCCTCTTTCCTATTGGTTGATCGCTCTACAGCGATTTAATTAAGAAAATGTTTTTTGACAGCTAACGGACTGAATCTATTATACAATAATGAACAGTCTAAATGCTAACAATTTTTTACTTTTCAATGGTTGTGCTTATTTGAATTGTGGCGCGTCACTGTCGAAGATTACGAATGTCTTCAAACTAAATTTCGAATTGAATCAATTATGAATCTCCGTGGGGTAAGGGATAAATGAATCTCTTGATAATAATTAAACAGAAATATGCAAGTTTAATTTCAGATTTCATTACTGGCTTTTATATTCGGGATCCGGACGGCGAAGTCGTCTGCCATTAGTCCCTATTAAAGAGGGTTGGATGCATGATTGCAGGGGGCTGAATCAACGTCATTTAAATTTTCGGATAGTTTTACGGGCGACCGTCCTTCGTTAGCGTCGACTAATTTTACGACTGACTCAGCATCGTTGGATTGCTGGTACGATCCTTCTTTGATCGTGGCTAATGAAGCACGTCCGGAGATCGGCCTATCTTTTCGCATGCTCTGATAATCGTCCTTCCGAGAACGTCGGACTGCGTCGTCATCGGCCGACGATTTACGCCATTTCTGAAACTGCGCCTATCATTCTATTAAACGAGCGGAACGGAAAACCCTTTTTTTTACGTCTGTTTCGCTTTCAATCCTAGAAAACGTCGAGAGGGTGGCTCGCCAGGCTCTGTTAGGTCCTCGATGATACTGGGGCGGACGAAAGAAAGTTTGAAATTTTATTTTAAAGCAACAATGAATCTTTTATGGATATCTACATCTTATAAGATGATGGAAGCGAGAGAACTACAAAAGGGGTTGGAAAATTGATAGTGCATTTAAAACAATGAAGATAGGTACACAGAATGTAGTGGAATATACTAAAGTACACTTGAACATACAAGAATATGCTATATGCTAGAATATACTGGAATATACAAGAATACTGGGCTACTGGAGCTCATAGCCCGTTTGGTACATGTGAAATTAACTCCTTGCCGTACGATTATCTCCATGGTTGCAATAATTAGAACAGAACTTCCCTTATATCAACCGTGCAGGTTGCTTAATTCATGACGCAGTAAAGCTATGTTTCGATAACTCCAGCTATGAACCAACAAGTCGCGGTATAACGTAATCGGCTTTAGCGAACCATTTACGAGCGACTGGTTATTTCATTAGTTCAAGCCGACCGCCATTTATGTTTGCACACCTGTAATTATACACTGTTCGTCGATACGAAGAGAATTTGCATTACAATTCGTTGAAACTCTACAGAACTTGTTCGATTCGGTAATCTGTAGAAACATCTCTCGATGCCAAGCTACTTAAGAGTATGTATGGCAATCCTATGTGATTAACAGACAGCGGATTCTATACATTTATGATTAAAATGAATGGGTGCATTCGAAGACAGCAAAAATATTACAAATTCAATTACTAAATACTATTATTAAATTAGTAAAATACTGTTATATTACTTTCAACCTATGAAACATGTTAAGAAAGAAAATGAGGTATAAAATTTTCATTTCGCATGAAGATCCGCTGTCTAGTGATTAATTTTCTTGCAAAAATCAAAACTGATCGAAATGGTTTATTTAAAAACGGCTGTCACGATATCTCAAAAGTTAATCACCCTCTTTAACCTCAAAGTTGATCAGTAAACACCCTAAAATTTTCCAAATATCTTCAGCACACTAAAATATATAGGAACGAACAAATAAATGGGAATGAATCGAATGTTTATAAGAACATTTTGGTAAAAATTTATAACAAAGACATCTCTATGAATAGCCCCTTAATCAACGTTCTCATAGGCGTCGTTCAATTATGCAGCGTTCGAAACGCGTGTAATGGTCTGCAGCAACGGTTTGAATTTCCCGACAATGAGAAGGCGAAAAACTGATGTCATTCACCGATCAATCGAGCACTGACGAAGCATTTACACGAGACAACCCGTTATCATGATTACCCGATCTGATTTTCTCATTGTCGACGGTATCGGCACGACACAGGTCGTAGAACCAGTGCCATAATGGATTTACGTAACTTCGTGCCGGCTATCTGGTCCAAGCATCTGCGAGCCACCGCGCCGTTGGCTCCGTCGCTGCAATCCATAATGCACATCGTATGCACGCACCGATACGTTCGGATGTAATGCACTATGGTAAGTAGCACGATTGCGTTTCCCCTCAGGGTCGTCTAAGGCAAACGTTACGCGTATCGTCCGCGAGAATCGTTCTCCCACGATATTCAACTTTTTCTTCTGCCAAATTGCAACACCGGCCAAATGTGAATTAGAAGCGAAATATCATTATGCACTTTTGCCAGATGAGAACTCACTATTGAATTACCTTAAACCTCTGGCTCATCGGGAAGTTAATTTAAAATCAATTGCAAAATTTGTACCGAACAGACAGACAGACAAACAAACAGACAGCAAAGAAAGCGAGCTAATAAAAACGTGGTAAAATAGTTACTCAGATAAAAATGCCTAATTGTAAGTACAGTCTGATTCGAAGATATCCCAAACATTCTAGCTGAGAAGAACGACATGGGTTCAAGTGGAAATAGCTTGGAGAGTCCAACAGAGGTTAGATCCTAAAGTCACATATAAGTCCATCACATTGGATGAGCCACCGTTGGGAACAATTTCAGGGAAAAGCAACGTTCATGGAATGGTGGACGAGGGTGCAAGGGTGTATTTTCCATCTTAGCGGAACGCTTCCCTTCGATCATGTATTATTCAAGCGTTGAGAAAAGTTTTCAGCTGGGTGCTCGGTAGTTTCGGCCGGTAGCACACCGATACATCGTTTCTCCATTCTCCGTAGCAGCGAGCTGGACGCATAAATCTTCGTCAGGGAACGCCACGGTGGCGTTCAAACGATGCAATCTCCGGCTCGCCTTGCATTCGTAATTCGTACAAGTAACAGGCTTCCTGAGACAGTTTGCCGCGCTTCGGACACCGCTTATCCCGCGAATGACTATCGTTTGCGGATGCCTGGTCGCACGGTTTGCATGCGTGCACCCCTAGTAGCGTTTATGGTTGGCCAACGGTGGTCAATGGTTGGGATTAGGGATGGGATCAAGTTCAATATATTAGCTTGTCCCAAAAATTTCTTTCGCAATGCGTACAATTAATATTGTCACATCACACAAGTATACAAGCTGTGCCACCCACAACTGTGAAACCCACATTTATGACTGCACCAATCGATGCAGTTTGTTGTGCTCTACGTAAAAGTACTTATTTATGCCTTATACTACATACTTATGCCCTAAACTTATTCGTTAGGAAGTTATTGAAGCTAAAAGTTCTCTGAATTATAATGGAACATAACGTAGGTGCTCCGGGACACTTGCCGGGAGACCGAAATCATTCAGTGAACTTTTAGCTTCGATAACTTCTTAACGAATAAGTTCGGTAACGAATAGGGTCTCTCCGCTTTGCGCTGCGCGATTAACTTGCACGGGTCCCTTCTGTTCCTCGGCCTGCAACGCTCTGCAACGCTCTGCAACGCTCCGCAACGCAGAGTGGCCGGTTGCCGCATACCCTTCACCGGATTCCGATCGGATGCAGTTCGTGCGGGATATCGTTACGTGGGATCACGATCGCTTTGTCCAGATATCGCAGCCAATAATGATCTTAAAAGGAAAAAGAATGTAATTGGCTTCCGTTGAACCGGCCCCCGGACCGATACGTGCCCGTTAGGGCATTGTTCGCGTACTGATCAGACCCCGCCGCCGTGTTCTCAGCTAAAGTTACTGCACGACCCGATATTAGGGGTGTCGGGATACTCCCCCGATTTTTTACTAGCCGGCGAGCGCCCTAATGAATCGCAGAAAGAGATATAAGACAGGCCTGACGTTTGGGGAGAGGATCGCGGGGATCTTGTTCCCCGATCCGATCTGCCGATCCCTCTGTCGAGACTAGGTATACAGGGTGGACAACTATACGCGAACATTTCCATTATTTTTCCTCTTAAACCCTAGTGCTGTAATTTATTGACTAGAACTTGTCGAAATAATTTCGAGAACGAACTAAGGTGTTTATATTATGTATATATTTATATAAGAAACAGATGTAGTAGTTTTAAATACGTTGCCGAGAGGACATTCAAGACAAGGTATGTAAACAAAGAGAAGACAGTACCTCGCTGACTGTAAACCAAACCACACGTCTGTAGCCAGATACTAACCTTGAGGGTCCCAATGGATCGTCACATTCATTTTCAACTGTTTCATAAAATTGTTCAGGAAACAATCTTGACTTCAGCGTATCTTACTTGATAGTCGAATAAAGTGTTGCGTGCGCAACGAGGACAGACCACATCCAACGATGTTCCCATTCGATTCCCTCGTTCAAACATGGATGTGTCTGTGAAATCGATGGTAGGTGGTGATACGAACCTCTGCGCGGCGCGGCGTAGGTGACTGTATAATTAATACCGTATGTAAATAGCTAGCGCGCGAATGGATGTGAAAATCTTTTTTCGCAAAAAAAGGTGTCGGGCGTCACTGCCGCGCCGTACAATTTGAATTCTAAATGGATTCAGTCTGCAAAGAGAAGAGACGGAGTTGTGTGTGTTTTTAACACTCTCTCTCTCTCCCGGTTTTCAATTTTTATTCACACTTTTAGATTGAGAAATTAGAGGTTGATATTTATGAACGTGTCTTACAATTAGAAATGTAGACTAAACTAGGACATCCTAAACAAGATCAGTGGTATACTGATAAGACACGTTCGCGCCATACCGGTTACCATCGTCTGATAAGACTTAACACGTGACCTTAGATTGTTGCTCGTTTGCATCTGAATCAATGTTAACCCTGATTATTTGTTTATAGTTATAGTTTATTGTTATAGTAATATAGTTGTTGGATAACATGTTCTCCTTTTGTAGGAAATCATGAACTATAAAGAACGTTCTAAAACCACTGGAACCGTAAAATAAATCGTAGGGCAACGGATTTATCAGATTCGGAAAAAGTCGTACAATACAATAAAACGTACAACCGCAGTAATAGGTACACTTACCATAACACAGTTCCCATTGATGTCAGCGTCGACAATCGATCTCGATCTCGATCGTCCGCGGCGTTACGCGCGAGGAATGCGTGCGACATTGCGCACGTATAAGAGTGCAGCATTCACATTCATGTTCCTGACCTCCGATAAGCTGAATGTAGGTCGAGCATTATCACGGAGTACAGTAACCTGAATAGTCAACGGCAACGCCACACGTTCTAGGCGAACGTGGACGCATTGATAGGGTCGACCCTGAATCAATCCACGGGGGAGAGACCATGAATATTTCATGGGGGCTCGTCTTGTCCCTATTCGTCCCTTTCTCCATGATCGAACGATTGCTATAACATCGTCGTAAAACGACTACCAATGACAGATCGACCGATCCCGATCAAATCGTTTAATGGAACCGCTCATTTCGTAAAAACTCAATAGGCTCGGTCCGTTTTCGAAATCGGTTCGTGAAAACCTGATCCGACTTTCTATTTGCGGATACACGATTTACGATCCTAAAGATCGAACGTCCCTAAGCTGTCGCGTGATTTATACGACGAAACCGCGTGCATTGACATTTCGAATGGGACCAATGCTCCTAAATTGGCGACACTATACTCCTACGCTACTGCGGAACACACCGCGACTACTGAAAACGGTACCTGAAGACCTGCGCCCGCATGCCCCATAATTTCGGTATTTTAAGGTGTTATAGAGCCCCATTTTTTTATTCATTGTGGATGTCAGAAATGTGAAACCGGTCGTTGTACGGTTAGTGTTAATTAATTTAGAGAATTAATATACTTGTAGTAATTTCGCTTTACGATGTAGCAGTAACGTCTTCAGCATCTTGGACTGTTCAACGTTTGTTCTCGAATCAATTTTCTATGGCCCGAATCTATTGCAACTAATTACTGTCGGTATGCAAGGCGACACGGGATATGCATGTAGATCAGTCACGCCTATACGGTTATTTCGCGACGTCGAGATTGAAATCATTAACCGGCCTAATGATCTGGCTCGTTCCAGTTCCCGATCGGATCGCGATTATGCAGGAAAGCTGAAGACTTATCCGCGAGCTCGATGGTCGTTTTATCGTTTTCGCGCAACAGCCGATTTGCGTAACCGTTGTGGCCGTTGCGTCACCATCAAAATACTCCCGGAAAGTTAACAAGAATGCCGACAATGCTGATTGACAGTCTTCTCGATAACAGAATATACGACCCGCTGAATTTCATCGAGGGAACCCAACTTGTCAAACGAATAATGTAGTATACTCCGACTTATTTCATGACGTCGCTAATAACATAGCAGTTGATGCGACTTAAAACAACGAAAATAATTAATAAATAATTCTTAAAATAAATACAGTTACGAGCAAAACTGATCACACACGCTTCAAATCAGAATAACTTTTTTATGAATGGACTCACTATGTGCGTAAGGCATTTTTTTAACCAGTTCCTTATTAAAAAAAAAAGTATCTCAATCGCGCGTACCTCGTACAACAATTGCCTTAGTTATAAACAATTTTGCGGCAAGTTTCTCTTACAAATGTCCACCGATCCAGATGTAGATTCACCCCTGGCACGGATGACCATTACTTTTTATACACCCTGTACACGCAGCTCGCATTCTGTCGGCATTGTGTGTAGCAGCCGGACACGTGTCTCCGAGCGGTCTGTTTGTCTCGTGGCGCATTGATCAACGTCAGAAATGATAGAGCGCGGCTATCGGAGGTTGTTGATCGATCGCGTAGCACGCGACCTTTATCAGCAGCGCCGATAGTTCGATAGAGGTTGAAACCAGTTGACTAGACGTCAACTACGTTGGCTAGACGAGAGGGTCACCAGTCGCGTTTGCGGCGCCAGCAACGAACAATAGCAAGGCTAACCGCGGCAACGCGTTAATTCCAACCGGCCGTGGCAGAGAACTTCTTGCGGTAGGTCACAGACCATGAAGATTAGTTATACAAGCCACGAAGAGGCGCCGCGGGCGTTCCGAACCGACGGTAATTCCCGTTTCGCTGGATTACATGATCTCGCCTCGCCGCGCCGCGCCGCGCCGGCGGATACGTGTCTCGGCCAAGCCGATGCAAAAACGCGATAGTAAATCCTCGGACTTGATACGTCGCTCTTCAAGATCAGTGCTAACTATCGCGCGCGACTGCGCCTTTGCCCATTAGCTATCTCTTCGCTTGCCAATAATTAACCCCCTGCCTCTTAATCACGAGTCTAACCCCCCTATGAAGTTTTCAAACAGTCTACTAAATATGATAATTATTCTGTTCTTTTAGGGAGGGACTGTCTCGTAGAAACGCGTCGACAAATTGATTTTTTATAAGTACAAAACCGTAATGATCTTGTGTAAGCATTGACCAAGAAGCAGAGATGGGCTATATTTGGCGAAATATCTCTCGAAATATCTCTCGAAATATCTCTCGAAATATCCAAAGAAGAAAGAAAATAGTTTCGATAATATCTCGTTAACTATTAGATTTAGGACATATGAAGGTCAACACTATTATACTCAGAATTTGATACTTTATCGATCTATGGTATGAAAAATAGGACATTCCTTCTAAAAAACTTAATTTGACTTTGAAATCCCCCTCCCCATCATTCTAGTCCTAAAAAAATTAGACTGTATGATTGTACCCTCCATACCGAACAATTTTTGTAAACAAATTTTTTTCGTAACATAATGTTGTATCAAATTTTCTCTCCAATAAATTGAATTATGAATCACCTATATAATATTACAGGTATCATAAAAGCGTCGAGTGCTCAAGCCAATAATTATCTCCCGATAACATCAAAGGTCATTGGCAAATGCCCCGCGGGTTCGATCGGCTAGAGTGAATTCTAAAAGAACCAGTCACTCGAGATCGTTCAACTATTATATGTATATTGTTCTATAGTAGTATATGTATACATAGGACATATGCTACACGGACTTCGGGACAGCTATCATAGCGAATAATTACTATAGTAAGTACATATATTACAAAAGCATTAACATCCGAAACTAACTATTATTTACCGATAACATCATGGATGACTGCTACCCGAGTTAATTCCGAGAACCAATGACCAAAGATCGATAATCGTGCCATAATTATGAAAATGTAAACCATTTTAACAGCCGAACTTTTAATTTATATTATTTTAAACTAAATTAATTCATCTAATTTTTACGATATATTATCAAATTATATCGTATAAAATACGGCTTTGGACCACTTTCATAATTATGGGCAAAATTAACAGATTCTCCATTCGCGGCACGCGTCCCAAATAGGCGAACCGATCGATTCGATATGTATGCCAAGGAAATGAAATAAGTAATGATCGTGACATCATTTTGCGAGCACCGTGGAAACCGATACAAATCATCCAATCGGGCATCTTGCCTATGGGAATCTTGACCAAGACACTGCGCCGCGCCGTTAACGCGCCGATAACAAGTCAACGTGGAGCCGTTGGCCCGTGAGTAATCGGCGATAGTATCTGCGTTACAAGCACTTCTAATTGGTCGCGGTATCGTTACTGACGCAACTTGCTATAAGTAATATTAAGCATCCGTTTCGCACGCGTACCGCGCCCTACCACGCTGCCAAATGTCCTACAGCCTATTGAAATGGGTGTGTACTGCACAATTTCTCACGTATCGTGACCCATACTGCACATACTTATGCTATTCAATCCCCATCCCCGGAAAGATAGAACAAACATCGAACAAACTTCGATTGTGTTTTTTAAAGTCTAAAGTGTTACACACAGAAAATGATTCCATGCAAACGGTATAATGAATTATTATTTCTCTTGTTCTGCTCGTTAAATAATTACGAAAAAATTCATGAACATTCTATCTAATGGCATACACGACAGTGAATTATTTCAGAACTTTTGGACGCAAAACCGATTTTCCAAAAAATCTGGAAGCATGAAATTGGAATATAATCCCCAACCTCACTATCTGGGCTAAACTCAAATTACAAAACAACCATAGAAAAATAATAATTTGCCGGGAATAGAAAATAGGAATATTTTCATCCAAGGGTCACAGGCAAGGATTACAAAAAAAAATACAGAAAACCTCGGTTTTTATTTTGCAAAAGTATCCGCAATCTAGAGATCATAGTTTATGGGACAAAATTTGACGAAGTGGCTTTTCGCATTAGTTAATTAACAATTCTATAATTAGTGTTCGCCACTGAATTTTTTTGAACTTTCACCAACCGATCCTTGACCAACTTGTCTCGCAGTTAGAACCAGTTCCGTGAAAATTTTTCAAGTCTTGCCTGATGCAACATTGCAATATATGCATCGACATGACGTAATGCGGGCGTTACTTATGGTAGTTCCGTGAATTTAGTTTGAAACGAATTTTTAATGTCATATTAGACCACCCCATAAGTAGTATTTACCGACAACTTAAAGTGTAAAATAATGATATTCGGATTCGTGTTCAATAATTTAATCACTATAGTCGCGCGCGCGTCCTGAAAGGATCTAAATTGAAAGTTATTACTAGACTGCGGATCTTTATGCGTTTATGAAGAAATTGATTGTATGAATGCTCTAATGTTGCTTGTAATGTACATTTAAGGAATGATATCAATTTTTATGTTATCGCTGCTGCCCACAATCAATGAAATACATTTTTATTTTGCATAAAGATACGGGGTCTAGTTATTACGAATCAAATTTTGTACGTACCATTCATTCTGTATGGCAGGAGTTCAACTACGTCTTATAGTGTGGACGGTGACATTTTTCGTTAGCGAACGTTCTCCACAGGGTACATTAAAAACACAATGAGTTGCACTGCCAAAAACAACAGAAAGTTGCTTCGATACGGTTCGAACAACGTGAAGTGAGCGTCGATTGAATCGATTCTGAATCTCAGCGACATAAATCGTTACTGTCGAAATAATATTCATATCAATATGCATTCTGCATGACACATTAAAATATAAAATGTAATGCTTTAATGCTTATGGCAAGTTAGAACCGTTTTCTAGGTTAGGTTTCATAGCACTATCGATATAGCAATAGTATCTCATCGTGAGACACTGTATATAAACTTTTAGATTCATATATCTAATAATTATTACCTATTCATTTAAAGGCAAGAAAAGCGTCGATAGAGATACGACAATCCGTTTCCCAATCGTCCACTTCTAACCTCGAACTAGAATATCACAGAATCGATTCAAAATAATTGTAGATCGTTTCGAAAAATAAGTTTCTTTAGAAAATCGATTCAGAATGGCCCAGAAACCGTTAAAACAATTAAAGTATTGCGTTTTATGTCCGATTTTCATAATCGGAATCCGCGATACAGCAATATGTCATGCAGAATGCATACGCGGATAAATGTCGATTTTCAAAGAATCGATTTTTCAAGATTAGATTTTTATCACTGTGATGCAGAATCGGTTTTTTGCAAGAATCACCCATCCCTAATGGACACTGCATGAATTGCACTGCACTGAACAAATAATTGCAATAATGACCGAGAGAATTTACCGGGCTCCCCTTCAATTCAGTTCGAACCACGTGAAGTGAGCGTCGACAAACGCCTCTCGCGTCAACGAAGAGTTCTTGAATCGATTCTGAATCTCAGCGACATAAATCGTTACTATCGAAATACTATTCGTGTCTAAATCCATTCTGCATGACATATTGTTATATTACGGCGTCCGATTATGTAAATCGGACCTAAAACGCAATGCTTTAATTCTTATGGCACTTTGGCACCCATTTACAAAATCAAGTTTTTCAATAAAAAAATATCTCAATATTGAGTGTGTAACTTTCGATATAGCAATGGTATCTCATCATGAGACACGTACCGTATATAAACTTTTAAATTAGATTGATATTCGAATCAAATTCGGAGTATGAAAGTCCATCGGGAAAAATAAAAATCCCACCACACGATGTCCTTCTCGGTACTGAGTAACTTTCATCTGAAACATTTTTGCGTATAATCAATATTTTTGGAGATATTCGACGCTTTATAATGTTCACCCTGTATACATATGTACATATATGATCAATATAAATCACAAACCAAAAAAGATGGTTAAAGGGTAAAGAGAGAAGTATTAAATACGCATAAGGAGCGACACAGCTTTCCGGAAGACTGAATAAATTTCTGTGAAGCGTTATTTTCTGGTTCGAGTTGATATGTTTATGCATTATAAATTCACCCGATTCCGAATCGTATGTAGCAGTTGCACGGCGCGGCGCGCGTTCACTGTTGCAACTTTGCAATTTATCCGGTGATCTGTGCGAGTCGAGCGGTATTATTAGCATCGTAACAAAAAAAAGATGAGAAACAGTAAAAGGGCGAAGGAGCAATGATTATTTTTTGGTGGGCCGAATACGCTTGCGCGTAACAAACGACCGAGAAGCCCCGATCCAGTCTTACCCGCATGTTACGCCGCCTTACGTAAGGCGGATCTTGATAGCGACTCGGCACAGTTACTGTTTTCACCGGCGCGTACCGCCGCGCCGCGTACCGCCGCGCCGCGCCGGCAGAAAGTGAGAGCTGCAAAAGGATCAACAGGAATTCATCCTTTTATTCTCCGGGTCCGCCTGTCGCCTTCCTGTTCTTTATCCAGAGCTATTAAGTCCGCCGACATACAACGACACTTCGGTTCCCGATCATGAACACTCAATTACAGTATACTGTTGCTCCTACAGACATTCGGCCACTTGCGAAACCATCGCTCTACATACCTGATACGCGATTACCGAATTTACACGTAAACTATTACGAGAATTGCAATAAATAAATAATAATAATATTCCCCACTGAGAAACCACTTAACACGTCCACTGTTCCAAGCAAATGTTTTGTCTATGTACAAAAACATCTAAATACAGTTCAATTCCGTTAAAAATTCGTGCATGAGAATTGTTGCGAGTTCCAGTTCGTGAGAATAGAGACGTCCACATTTTCCTGATGATAGAGCACAATGTTGTCCGAAACATAAACGCAAAAGGAGTACAATTGCAATGAATTAAAAAACAGAGCAGTGAGATTCTAGATCCGCAATTAATCTCAGCCATCGATGAAAGATTGAAAGTACAGTGCAGCTCGTGCTCGATACAGCAAATCGTTGAATGATTTCCAACAGAAAGGCGCGACACGGTAACGAACGAAATGTCTCACGTTTGCTTATGCTTTTCTAATTGCGCCGCGATCGTTAATGCTGCGCCAATTACAAAACTGGTTGAACAGTGACGAACTGGAACTGCGGTTGCAACGCGCAGGAAACGGAGGGTCAACCATGCGAATTTCGTGGAATTAGAATTATATGGGATCAGGAGTGACAGGAAAAATGCTGTTCCACCGAGTAGCTAGAAAATCGGGAAATGTAAATTGTGCTCGTAACCAGCTCTGAAAATTATATCTGGTGCAACGAGATTTTCACGGAAATAGCAACTTTCTTGTTAAAGAGGACTTGCCCCAATAATGAATCCGTTTTATATCCTCGATATTAGAAAGCACCCAAAATCCAGTCGATTAGCTGTTCGTTGAAAATCCAGTTTAACTTGCTCCTTATTTCATATAGAACTGTAAAGTTGTTCAGGAGATTCGAAGAATGGTTTCACTTTTATGGTGCCAAAACGTGGAAGAAAAATCGGATGAAATAACTTCCCACCATATATGGATCAGTTAGAAATTTTTACTTTAAAATAACAAGTTCAGGATTGACGAAAACTAACGAGTTAGAGAAATTGAGGACATTCGAAATCTTTGAACAATAAATCCAGCGAACTTGAAAATCCTCTTCCAGCTGTTCAGAGTTCATTTGGCGAGTTAGGCTATGAAATGTGCAACGTCACTGTTTTTTTTATATATTTGAAATGTTCACAGGATGTTGTCAAACTGGTGGCGCAAACAAAAAAGGAAACGATGGTACAGAAACAAGTAGAGAGTCCAGAACATCTTTTTTGAGGTTGTTTAGTTTTTGACGTCTGCTATCCGACAGGCAAACAAAATTATAGCATTTCGAGAAAAGGAAAAGATTGAAGTGGACCTTGAAAACTTCGTGAAAAAATGAAATGTCATCACCTTGAAAGTGCTTCGAACCCGTGCGATTTATGGAGAAAGGTCGACGAAGAATGATAAAAGGAAGCGGTCCACCCTGGAGATGACACGGAGGTTTCTTATTTTCGTCACAGCTTTTTGCCAAACAATAGAGCGGTCGTAAAGTCGCTAAGAAAGTGGGCGCGTTTTCATTTGTTGCAATTTGCACCTCGCGGTTTCCAGCGTAGAGCGGGTTGACGGATGAGGAACACCGTTCCACACGGTTACTCAAACGATACGATCTTTCCCGATCGAAACCGCGTCGAGGGGAAGTTGGAGGCACGGCTCTGGAGAGGCCAATACGATTGACGTCAATGTGGCCTGCCCGGTATTGAAATCTCGAACCCGTTTTCTAGATCGATGGGTGAACTAGGTACTCTACATGGAGGCAGAGAAAATATTCGTTCACGCGTGCACTGCGGATTTCAGAAATCAGCACAAACAATATCGCGCCGGGTACAAATCTACTGGATTACATACCAAATACATCATAATTCGTAGGAGAAAGGTACTAATTTTGAGTCCGGTAAAGTTTTGCTGCTGTAAGCGAAGTTAGACATTTTTATTTTGTCAGAAGATCTGCTATTTACTGATCGAAACAGACCAAACGAAATATGTGGATGAGTTTAATCATTGACCTACAGTCGCTTTCGAGGAGGGAATAAAGGAGAAAACGGATTGCGTGGGCCAGGTTGCAGCCCGGGGCCAATTATAAATGCAGCACGCGGTGCGTGAGAAGTGTTTCCAATAGCCGAAGCGGAATTGAACGGTAACAATCGTGAGTCAGAGCCGGGTCAGGAATTTTCTAATAAGGAACGTGTCTTTATCGGTCCCGGTAGTAACTCGGGATTACGTGGTTCCCGAAGATTCGATAAATTGATCGAATACCTTCGAACCTCGGCGAGAGCACAGCGAGCTGCGTAAAAGCCTCGTAAAGTAAATCAACTCACGGGAAAATGCGACGCATATAGTAATTAAATGACGTTAGGAGCAGCGTTGAAGCGAGACTATTACGCAAGCGCAGGACTACGATCTCGTTAAACGTTCAGAAATATTTTTGCAGCTGTGAACCGTGACGTAACAGCGATCCTTCGGGGAGTAACGAACCCGTAAACGGGATCGACGGAATAATCATTCAGCCCATAGAAATTGCTGCGATCATTTATCCGTCATTTATCCGTCGAACCTTTATCTTTGACATTTTACCATGGCGCGGCGTTTGTTTTCGATATGACGCGGTCGCAATATCGTCTGAAATTTACTATATGTCTCTTACTAATTTCTCTAGTACATAATACGTTGAAAATCATGTTACAATACTTTACAATTCTTCTAAAGCATTTACTATTTGAAATTACAACTACTCGTTTCCGTCATAAATGCGTAGAATCCGCTGTCTACTTATTACCAGAATAAATTGCTCTACTAAAGGTATCTATACAATCATTTTTATTGTTTCTACAATTGTAAAATAAGAAATCTGTGTTGATGTAACAGCAATTTGATGTCACTCGATAAATCAGTGTGATTGTAAGCAGGAAAGAGGAATGGATAACCTTGAGAAGGGTAAGAGGCAAGAGGAGGATTGCTCAATGCGATTCACGCGGTCTGTGACGGTGGCAATGGGCGGAAAAAGCGGGCGGTTGAAGGATAAAATGATAAAATAATGAACGAAACGCGATCATAATGGAAAGGAGTGCGGTACGCGGCAAGAAGCGTGTCCTCGGTAAACGGGAAAAAACCGCACGAGGCGAATGATAATCGTGATCATTCGTAGAACCACCACCGCGACGGCTGACTGGTTGACAGTGGCAGCCGTAATCGACTCTGATTTGCGTTTCGTTCGCGTCAAAGAAATACGCTTGTGAAACGGCGATCTGCTAGATCGCGACCGATAACACCGCGAGCCACCCGTTTCGTTCTTAATCAAACGGGCAGGTGTGCGCGAGAGAGACTTCGCGTTACGTCACGCTTTCTAAGCTTCGAGTCGACAGCGACGGAGGTCTTCGATTTTTTTTTTCGCGAACGCCAATCGGCGCCATCGTCAAATAACGACGTCAAAGCTCGCCAGCTGGACAAATCAGATTGTCCCTACTCCTTCGCCATGTGCACCTTTAATATTATTACGTAACACGTGTAAAAAACAGTCCTCTTAGTCACCCATTCCATTCGCCTTTTAAAAAAGCTAATTTGAATTCTCATTGATGCAGTTACCGAAAACGAAACGAACTTTCGGGGCAGAGTTGAATGAGGAGAGGGGGCACGCATTGAGGGAAAACAGTTACCCTTACTCTCTCTTTCTCTCTCTCTCTCTCTCTGCGAGAAATCGGGAAAAATAACAACCGTATGTTTATCTCTATCTCCTATCTAAAAGATGTTCTTACACACTGTCAATTTTTAGGTTGCGTTCAGTTTGAATGACCGTGCGCTAACAAACGGGTCGCGCGACCTGTCGATAATGAAATTGTCGGGTTTCAACATTGGTCACGGTGGCTAGACCCGACCGGACCACTTTGTCTTGCGGCTTTCAGGGTGGCTGTCACTAATTCGATTAAAAACACGCTCATGATCGGCATTGTAGTTTAACGAGTCTCGAATTCCGCTTCATGAGTCACGCCAGCAGTTCCGCGGGTGTAGCGTGCGATTTTTCCTAACGCGGTTCAGGTTCCGAGTGCTAAATAAGGATCGATGGACTTCCAGTCTTTGTGATGTAATATCGATTAAAAGTCGATCCCAGTCAATTGGAGCTTGATTAATCATTTCGCACCGTCGCGTCGTTGCCTATGGAATCGATCGGAATCGATCGCGGTCCATTGGGCGATCGTGCAATGATCAATTACCCGAGACGATTTCAAGTAAACCAGATTTACGTCGATCAAGATTTATGCCTGAACATCGAAACCGCTTCATTAATACTACTTATTAATCGCTAAAGTTAAAATATAAATTACTAAATGTAGGATCGGTTTTCGAATGAGTTACAGAGCTTTAGAGTTACAGAGTTACACAGTTTTACAGAGTTTTACGGTTTGAGTGTCAGTTTAGCAGATTGTTTAGCATATCTGGTTATATACGCAGGTTGCATTCTTTCAAGAAAGTAAAGATACGCAAATACGCCCGGATGTTAAGTTTGAACAGGTTAGGGACAGTCGAACGAGCGACATCTTGTATCCCCACTCTTTGGTATCGTCCTGGTCTAGTTAACCTGTTATTATAAATTGCAGTAACTATTTCAAACACTATTCATTACAAATACTAGGAAGGCAGAGTTTATAGATATTGCAGAGCGAAAATGGAATAGCGCGGAAGGGAGGTGGTGGGGGGGGGGTGCGTAGGTGAACGATCTCACCACTATGGGTGTGGATGATCGCCAGAAATTTATTGGAGAAGTCAGCAATAAATTCGTGGCGTAACTAACCGACGAGTCTACGTCCAAATTTCTACTTTCGTGTGGACGATTTTCTAAAAAAATTTTCTAAAATTCTTCGTGGCGCGAACTTACTTGTAGCGAACAACCTGTTGTAGTACAACAGGTTGACATAGATATTTAAGAATACTTGGTGATCATTTTTTATTATATCATATTATTTTATAACTGCTTATAAACGCGCGTAACTGTTGACACTTAACGTAACTGTTTAAACGTCGCATAACATCGTAGTCTTCTTCTTATTGAGATTAAGGTCGAGACACTCTGCATAAGGGTGAAAAGACATTAGAATCTCGCAATTAACTTGTATAATTTTTCATTTCCATTTGAAACCAAGAAAAATGACCGTAACTCGCTACGAGGTATTCGGCGTATTTCACGAATCTAAGGAGAAACGCTTCCCCGTGCAATGTATCAGTTATGTCGGAAGAACGATGATCGAAATCGATCGAGTGGCCCGTAATCTCTCGGCGAAAAAGTCGAAAAGAAAATTTGGAACTCTATCCGTGCCGGTTCGTAAATATTTCCCGACGTAGGTTTCCCGCTTTCCCGTGCCCGTTAGCGTCGATGCGAAATCTTTACGCGGTTCGTTGCATAATGTGGTCGCGATACCTCGCGCGCACCTGACGTCGTGAAACCAGCGCCGATTATGTTCCTTTGATTAGACATGAAATATTACGTGTAGCGATCATGCCGTGTATCGAACTCGGTGCATAAAGAAATTCAAATTTATCAATTAATACTATTACGTGATGACGCAATCGATACTTCCCTACTCATACTTTCACGAATTTATTTGTAGAAATTCCCGCCATAATTATTACGCATACGGAATTATGTATGAACCAATAAAATTATAAACACGTTGCAATTGCAATTATAAATTTTCATAGGAAGGAGTCGGCTAGAGTTGTGATGGTGGTAGGAGCTTTCGTCGACCTAGGTTACAAGGACGATCAAAATTGTTTGACATCCGAAAGTCCGAAGTCGCCAGAAGAGGTCGCATTTCATCGACAACTCGTAAAAGTCTCTCCCACTTTTTGGACTTGATTTCTGTCAATGCTGAAAATCCAAATTCACAGAACCATGAAGATGCAAATGGCAGGAGTAGAAATTTTTTATAGAAAGCCAAGGCTCATCCAAATATTTAAGTTAATCTCTCGTGGCATACAGGTTGAGAAACACTGGTATACCCACTTGAAGAGTATCTGCAATGCGAGAATTTACACAATTTCGTCAAAACACTTGAAAATCGCTAATGAGTGCAGCGTGCTACAAAATCCGTTGACCTTCAATGAAGTGGAGTACTTCACGGATGTGCAAATAACCACGTCGGACATCAACAATTATACGACTCCCGGAAAACTTTGAAAGCGTGTATTTTCCCCGATTTTTCGGGTCAAAGACCCCACTGTGCGACGAGAAGGATCTGCGAAGACTTATGAAATGGCAGAACGGTTCGATCGCGAATCGTTGCGGAATACTGATCGATTCCCATGGTGTGATCCGCGCGATCTATGATCGAGAGGAGCCGGGCTGCCGCGCCGCGCCGGTGTCTATGGAGGTCTCACGATCGCGTTGCTCCTCTCGAAATGCCGCGATCGATCCTCGTTAAAGTCGCGGTGGCTGTGCTCGAAGTGCACAGGGGACCGACGAAACGCGTGCACACAAATGCGCGCATGCACGAAACACGTACGTATCGTGTCTGCATATCTGCATAGAGTGGCCGGCGCTCTATTTACCAGCCCCAGCAGCCGGCCCGGCCGGCGCACGTTTAGAGTGTTATACAACCTCATGTGCAACGTTATGTATTATAATGTGTAACGGCATACGTGGTATGTGGCTCGGGTAAATAGTGTACGGTAGGTGTGGCGATAGAACACCGAACGGCCATTGGCTTCCCGTTGGCGGGGTGCACGCGCGAAATGAAAGTGAACTCTCTATATAAAGGGTGGTTTTCCTCCAATGCGACAGAACCAATTTAATTTACCAAGTCAACGCACGCTTGCCAAAGTATTAGACCGTCGGTCAAGATGAGGGCCCTGGTACGTTCAACTTAAGTCACCATCCGAGTCGTCGTCGCTGTCGCCGTCGCCGTCGCCGTCGCCGTCGCGAACGCGCTCTCTCGTTATCCGTGTGCTCTAACGAACGATCCAGTGATCCCCGGATGTCCCGTAACCCACCGCGATACTTTCTGTGAACGATCAAGTGATGTCCGACGGACAATCTCTTACTTTTTACCGAGAAACGTTTAACCTCCACTGTGTAACGCTCGCCGTTTTACTTTGTCCAGTCTGATTTTATATTTTATTGATAATCTGTTGCTAGCTCTGGAGAATTTACTTATTGCGATTTTATATTTTCTTGAGGTTTTATATTTTGTTTTCTTTACTTTTTCATTCTCACTCTTTGTTCAGACTTGATCAAATTTGGGTTGTGGAGTTTATTTATCGCAATTTTGTAACGTTTTTATCCCTCGTCAGCATATGCACTCTTTCTCTAGACGTGATCAAATTTTGATTGTGGTGGCTTAACATATCGAATAGTCAGAATGAAGCAGTATAAGCATCATATAAACGCCGCGACTTGCTCCCCGCGTTGTTCAGCAAAGAGTGGAAGAAGATTTCTCGCGACAGAAAATCTAGAAAACTGTAAAGATTAGAGAAAATGCACTCGTGATAAATCCGTTCAGGTATGAATTAATTGCTTCTGATTTAAAGGTATGCATAATGATGATCGCCGTGGTGCTGGCTGAAGAAAAAGCGGTGAAAAAGCGTGGTCTTCTCGATCTCGGCATTGGCGGAGGACTTGGCTGGGCCGGTGGTCTCGGTGGCATAGGACACGGTGGTCTGGGACTCGGTGGTGAAGGACTCGGCTTGATCGGCGGTGGTGATTTGGGACACAGCAAAGTCATCATTCAGGAAAAAGCTGTCGCAGTTCCAGTCGCTGTCCCGAAACCGTACCCAGTCGCTGTCGACCGACCAGTCGCTGTTAAGGTGAGCGTACTCTTACAAAACTCGACATGCTCTACTAACTTTGAACTAATTTACCCCTACTCTTTTCAACAATCCGCGACGTTTCCAGAAATTCTGTAAATGTTGATCGGTTCACGTTCGATCGAAACTTGAATCTTGAGCAACGAGTTCGAGGTCAGAATCAATCGATTGCGTGCTCAACGTCGCCGATTCTTAATCACTTATGCTTGGTAAACAAGCCCGCACCTTGCTCGATCATTTCCATTCAATTATAGCTAAGAACTTGTTATAGCACTATTGCATCGATCAAATTTTATCTGTTTCGATGTAGTGCTTGCAGTTAATTGTTGAATTTATTTGCACCTAGCTGCGTTGATATTATTTTATTGTGTAGATTAAATCAAGTTTTAAATATTTTGGTACAATTCTTGTACCATTATTTTTCTATTCAACGTGCATCCACACATCAAATTTGATTTATTTTTTATGTAGTGTTTGCATTTAGTGGAATATTTCTGTTGAATTGAATTGCACCTAGCGTGACACACACACACACACAGCTACATTAAATCAGATTTTAAATATAATGGTATAATTGTTGCACTCAACGTATCTGTGCGTATCCTGCTAGCTACGTACGTGAAATGACTTTTTCTATACTCTGATTAATGAATCTATGGAAACGGTTGATTCCTGGAAATGATTAAATATTTGTTCAATGTTAAGTTTACCTGTCAGTTTCGCGTTAGATGAAGAACATCCTGATGAAAGAAATTGAACCGTTGCAGTGCTGCGAGGAAAAGATAAATATGGACGACCGTTTCTGTGGAAGAATAGGTTTGAAATCAGTGTTTGTTGTTTACTTCAGGTGCCAGTCGCTGTGCCACATCCCGTCCCGGTACCGGTTGTGGTCCCCAAGCCCTACCCAGTGATCCAGACCCAGACCGTCCATGTTCCAGTCGACAGGCCGTACCCAGTTCAGGTTCCAGTTAAGGTGCCCGTGCCCGTGCCCGCCCCATACCCCGTCAAGGTGAGTCCAAGCGATCGATACTCTCGATTTCGTTGGTAATTCCGTTAATTAGTCGTGGTCCGCGCTGATCCCCATCGCGATACGCTTCCTTTTTTCTCTCCCCCCCCCCCTCTCTCTCTCTCTCTCTCTCTGAGAGTTAATCTTAATCGCATCGCGAAACAAGAATCTCAGTCAACAAGACGCCAATGAATTTCGTAAAAGCGGGAATCGTATCGAATTTCAATACACACCATCGCAGAAAATTTCTATACATATAATGAGATCGTGGCGAAAAAGTATGAAAAATAGAGTCCCAATCTGTTTTAACAACTTAAATTTATTTATTTATTTACCAACTTTTTACGATGCATCGTTCATGTTTTGTATTCGGATTTTGTAGGTTCACGGAATTTTTGTTTTCCAACTTCGTTCTGGGCATTAGCGCGCGCGGAATATTTAGTCTTTATTGCTATTATTTGGAGTCGAAGCCAAGCGTCAACTTTTCAAGTTTCCACTTTTTCTAATATTGCAACTTTTCAACTTTTCAGTTCTTTTCGACTCTTTCCAACTGATCAAGTTTACTTTATTGCGGTTGCTGGAGAGTTAGTTAACGAGTTGATGTAACGATAGTGTTATGCAGATTAACTGACAGTTTTTTTTTTTCGTTTACAGGTAGCGGTCCCACATCCCGTCCCAGTTGCGGTCCCACAACCCGTCCCGGTTGCGGTTCCACACCCAGTTCCAGTCGCGGTTCCTCAGCCAATCCTCGTTAAGCAGTCGGTTCCCGTTCTCGTTAAAGGAGATCATGGTCACTACTAGATGAATTTTCCCTTCAACAGTCCACCACCCCCTACCCTCTCCTCACCTAACCGCCCTAGAGCATCGCAAAAGACATCGTGACGAGCGCAGTACCAAAACACGTACTCCTGCTACCGTATCAAATACGAATCATGAAATAAATTGATTTTATAAATGTTTTTTAAACAAACGTCTGTTATTCTGTTCACCCAGATTATTCTTAATTCCCCACATTAAAAAATTCATTTCTCTTGCCATCAGTTTCCAAGGTACCCTAATCGCCAATCACACTAATTACACCATTACAATCATTCTCGTTCGAATAATTTAATCGTTCGAATATGAATTTATTGTTAAAAGCCATGCGTAAATTAACATAGAAAATAAGTACAAATTTTTCAGATTTATAATTATTACAAGTTATGTTTAATATACCAAGACCTTTACGTAATTGCAGAAATAGTTTTTAGAAAAACACCAAAATCAATTGGATTTTTCTCTGATTACTTATATTTATAATAAGAATTGGTTTTGATAAATAAATTGTACTGCAAGAAGAGTTAGTCATAAATCTCAATAAACAAGATTTGCCTAAAAATCCCAAGTATTATAAATCCTAAATCGAAAATTAATTAGTTCAAAGCGAATGAATTAGCCTTTCATTAAGGATTGTACATTTTCGAACAGTGGGGATTTATGGGGATAGACTATTATTTTTCTGTTCGAGATTAGGTAGTCACTAATAAAATATTTAGATGTCTGAACCCTATCGTAAAATTATCGAACCGGATTTTACAAGTGAGAGTGTCCGAAAAAGATGATTAGGTATGCGAGTGCTATAACATGCCGCCTGTGTTCGCGAGACAGAGACACTTTTATATCAGAACTGTATTTCACAGAAAACAGCGAACTGGTTTCATATCGATAATTAGACTGCCGGCGTTTATGATAATTCGTCAGTTTATGCTAATTCTGGTATTATAGACCCGGTAATAGTAATGGAAATTTATTAATTTATTTTACCTATTTACTGATATGCGCGCTAGAACATAAAACGAAATAACAAATCTACAAGGATCTCGTAAAAGTTACACTTTGTTAATTTGCATGTTCTACAAATAAGACTCTTCGTGTTGAGAAATACTAACTCGAGCAATTGCTTTAATCTTTGAAATATTTATTTACTTTATAAATAAATTACACATTATTTGCCTGCTGTCAGACCTAAAGTAGGTCGGCCATTTTCGATAGTATGAAGTATATGTTAAGTAGCTTATAGAGACGATCTATCTTATTTGCCAATGGTTCTTGACACAAGCCATGATTAATTGTTCTCAATACAAGTCAATATCAACTGGGCCAAGCGTCATAGTCAATTCTAATAAAACATTATTGACATTATATTAGCGCAATAATTAATTGTGAAAATCGTATAGTATGTGTGAGCCAGGCGCTAATACAATTAAGGGTTTCCAACATTTAAAAAATCGTAAAGAATTTTCCAGGGACTATCCAGAAACAATTTACTAAAAATATTCAAGAACTTCCCACTGTCTGCGACTTTCTTCGAAACTCGTTTCACTTTTGGCAAGTAAAAACCGCATACTAATTCAGCTAAAAAACTAGAATATCCTCCAATAGGTCATGGCAACTTTAAAGACAAAAAACCATTTAGCATGATCCACTCGAGGGTAACCTCTGTTACAGTTTCTGTTTCAGTGAAATAAATTTTTCAAGGATCACGAGCCATAAATTATCTCGCATGAATCAGTACGTTCACTTTATCATGCTCGTCTAATGTCCGATAAGTCAGCCTCCAAAAGTCAACTGTTGCAGAATATGATTCGACCAGCTACCAATTGCGTAACACCGGTGGCCGAAGCCGATCTTGAAGAGCTGCCGAGCGATCGCTACGACCAGTTTGTAATCGCGCGAGATTGCAAAGTGTCTGGTTACATGATTTCAATGGTCTTGTTTGTCCGGCCACTACGGGAACCTCCAGAATCGAGCCCGATTTCTTGAAAACCGGCATTGCTCTAGTGTTGTAAATTCACACGTGACGAAAGTCTGGCGCAACGATGCAGAGATATTTGAAACCGTGCCGAGAGACAGTGACGTGGACTAAAATCCTGGATCGGTCGATCATGCGAGGTATTATCGCCATTATTTATCATAAACTGGGTTGGGTCCATTTTATTGAAGTGGAAATTTTTTTAAGCGCGCATCGCGTCCCATCGGGACGTATTAAATAACGAAATAAAATAATTTACTTGGGTTTGAAAGGAGTCTTTCACCGCAACGATGTCGGGATCATAACGTTTTCAAAGAGAAACTCTTAATTGACAAATCGGATAATTATAGAACCTAACGGGGGGATGTGAGTTTAGGACGAGATCGGGTTCAAATTTTCGAACGGCATTGCGTGCGGGTTGCGACAATACGTTTCCGTCACCGAAACCCGAATCCGGCTGGAACAATCGACTGAGAAGCACGCCATAACCGGCCAAGAATTCGTTTCACCGGCTTTCCAGGAAAATCCAACCGCGAGCCCTTTGTCTAGCCGTGATAAAAAGCCTTCGTCTATACATATATAGATAAAGGGAAGTGGGGAAACTCGAAGGAAAGTTCACGGCGTGACCCGCATTCTCGCTACTCCGTGAGATCCTGAGGAGCTCTCAGCACGTCGCGTCGCGTCGGGTTGCTCCTCGGATCGCGCGAAATCGCAGTCAAGGTTCCGCGGGACGCGAATCGCAAACCTCGTGGGTAGTTTCTACACTATACAATGAGGGATCAGATAGCGGCCCGTAAAAATATTGTAATAGCTTGTCGCGCGGCGAGGATGTGTCGAAACGTTTCGTTCGCACATAATTACTACCGCGGGTTCTCGAGTCCACCTGATCGGGCCAATATTTTGCACGAGACACGGTGCATTTCGCCCGTAAACTCGGAAAAAAGCCGATTCAATTATTTCAATGCCACTTTCCAACAACCAAAAAATGTTTCGATTTTCACTATGCGATTCTTATAGAGTTTTTTGCGCCGATTCAGAATCTGCCCTTAATTTTCTCCTAGACGCACAGTTTTTGAGAAAATATTGCGATGTTATCATTAAAGATATTGAATTGTTATTTGCAGCAAAGTCTCTTAATTTTGACTCGAATAATTAATTGTTTAGCAGTACTTGTTGATATAAACCGTGTGAAAGGTGTTGTCAACGAAGCTTTCCGCTTGCTTACAAGATTCGGCTCCGGCTTCAGTCACACGAAGATTCTCAGAATATTATATTTCAGTTTCGTTTTTCTTTACCAGGAATCCGTGTCCATAATTTTGGCTGAACGATACGAAACCTTAAAAAGCAACTCCAAAGAAGCTGTGCAACATAAGATACAACGCTTACAGGCCAGCCAATAACTATCGCTAACCATAACTGTCGTGTTTTCCTAAAGATTACGAGTTTAGGGAACGGGACGATCGCATCAGCATGATTCTTTTTACTTTTTTCCGTTTACTGTTGGAAATTCTAAAAATGAAAAAACGATATCAATACACCAAGAGATTGGTAACAATCAAGCTAATTTATTCTATATATATAGGGAATTACAGTAGAACATCAATTTTATTCTAATTTCACGAGAGAACATTCCAATATTTATGAAACTTTGCACAAATGTTCATTAGGCACGCCTACAAAATTACGTACAATTCGTCCGTGCCCGTTTTTTATTTTAAGGGTGAAATCAACCCTTCCATTCGAACTTCTAACCAATGCAATGTTGTGACCAATATTGTAACCCCTGTATACATAGGGTTAAGAAACTGTATGGTGCTAGGAATAATTACATATTTTATACTTTTTAGTCCGTTTAAGAACGTGGTATTTTTAAAAAATTTATTTTTATGTTGTCTCCCCCATCACAATGTCAACATTAATCGTAACCTTCTTCACAAGTAACTAAATAAATAAATAAATAAATTTTGGAATTAATCGATCCAGTAAGTTCCGAGATGTCGTGGCCTCGGGTTTCGAAAATAGCTTCCAGAAGAGCTCGTCTTTTTGTTGAAATTCCAAGGCACGCTTTCTAGACTCTAGCCTGTTCTTTCAAAAAAAAGGAGCAAAATCCGGAACTCTGAAATTTTATAGTTTCTAGTAGTAGGTAGACCTGTTAAATCGATCCCTAAAATCAATTCGGTTTCGAATATATGTCGTTTCGCCGCTGCATCCGGTTTTGGTGTTTCGGCACGGTGGAGACGTGTTGCCAGTGTGGCAAGGTCAGCAATTAACGATCATGTTAATTAGCTGATCCTGTAAGATGATTGGAATGCGGCGGCGGATAATGACAGCCGTTGCATTGCACTTTCGAGAAATTAATAATCGGTTGTGCACGCCAGTCGAGAGTGAATGGAGATGGATAGTAAAGCACGAGTTGCGTGGCGTCGAGCTCGCCCGAAGATGGGGTTGATTGTTTATTGTAATTATCTCGCACTGTGAAAGAGAGGATGTGACGGGAATCATCAAATTGTACAGGGCGTGTCAGAATTTGTGGACGTTACCTCAACGATGGATTAGGTAATGAAATGTAATTAAAACAAAAGCTGAGATGCGCGCATATTTGTTATACACCGATCAAAAGTTGTAAAAGGCGACTTTTAATATTTTCTTCAATTTCATTGTCGTCTACGAAAGCTGGGGTCGTGTGGACCACTTTTGAAAAAGTTTTATTTTAAATTACACCTACTCATTTTTTGCATAAACGCATCAAATCCGCAGTCTAATAATAGGGATCATAAGATGGCAGGTGTTCGGAAATGAAAAATTAAGGAATGTCGTTCACCGATGATCGTAACGTATTGCCGAAATCCGTCGCATTAAAACGACCGAAAAAATGGACTGTCCGATGGACAGCATTATCTGCGGCTCGTGTAATGGCCACGAGGCACTCTAACTTTCTTCGATAGGCGAGAGATTATATTATTCAACAAGTCGCGCGCCTAATTGAAAAACGGGCGCGAGCGGCACGATGTCGCCGAAAAGCGAGAGATTATACAGTAAGCAATGTGGTTAGTCTTACCACGCGTGAATAATTATGTAAAGCCTACATTTAAACGATTTAAAAGCCACGATGTTAGCTTTGCACGCCTCTACTTCGAAAGGGGTCGAGTTTACCTCGTTCGAACGAAAACGTGTTCTTTTCGGCAGAAATACATATGGAGATTGAAGCCGATCGACGGGCACGATCCGCCATGAATCTCGCGTATGGTAAATCTCTCCGCTGCGTTGTGCTGGTTGCAGTGGCGATTGACCCTGACAAATCTTTTACTCGTTTATCTTGCACTGCATCCGCCCCGGGTCCGTTCGGCCCCGTGATTTACGGTCTTAGGTGTGCAATAATTTGCCCGATGTTTGCTCGAGAGAAAACAATATTTCAAACAATCATTTGAACGCTGGCGACTCTCTTTTGCGGCCTTGCCAATTTTTCATATTCTCTTTCTGCAGGCAGTTCCTTCAATTATTACTGAACTTCTATAACACTATAATTTGCCAAAAAATTTTTGCACAAAAAAAGACGTCATGCTAACCAAGCGATTAAATTTGGCAGCTGCATGGAAACATTCCATGAATTAAATAATGTTGATAAATAAATTTGTTAAAATTCCCTACGTGTGTTCAGTTTTGCTCCTCACCGTACAGCAAACTCAGCGCGACCATGTTCAACTGTGTTCCGTGTTGCGTTACATAATTTATCACTGCCAAGGAGATCAGAAACCGTGTGTTCAGTGGCCCTTGCACAAACGTCCCGAAAATACACACCAAATTAGAAAATAGAAACCACTCCACATATTGAAATTTCTAAACGCGAGATCGAAACTTTCGATGTCCTCCGTTTCGCCATCTTTCGCCCGTTTCATCCTCGTAATAGAAACTATTTTGGAACACAAATGTAGTAGCTTATATCGAGGTGTTAATTTACGCTGGCAATAAATTCGGCGGAGCGTCTTCTTCGATCGAGCAACTGTTACGTTGTGAAACGCGCGAAGGAACATCCGTTTCCCGAAGGCGAGTGGGACGCGTCTATTTTGCGGAACGATTTCGATCCGGCTGTTTCTCCTGGATCGGTTACGAGGATGTGAAAACAGACCAGCCGTGGTGAAAGAGTGACAAATCTCTGTACGCGACTGATTACCACACGAGGATATCGTGTGACAGGGCTCTGGTTTACAATTTAAGGCCGACAAGGCGGCGCGCCGTTCAAAACAAACAGGTGGGTCCCCGTGAAAAATGATTTCGCCCGGAACCGGCTCATTGCGGACGACACTTTAACGAACACGACAACCCTTACAAAATCTCGTGGAACCAACGACCATAGCAAATTGAACACACATTCACCGCGATCGATCGAATCAATAAGACTCTCGTGACTCGTCCGCTGACTTCGGTAGTCATCAATAACCGTAAACCTGCTACCTTTGTCATTCAATCACGAAAAAATTATAACTCCTTTAAATTCTAAACACCTGTCGCTTATCCTAGAGTATCCTAGGAATTTTTGAAAAATCCTCAGAGATTAATCTTGATTTTCTGTGACAAACTGTGTCTAATGTCAGTGAAGATGAATTGTACTATTGGGTCCTGTGAGCGAAAGGTAGCCTCTTCATTTGTTAAAGGTGAAAAAACTACAAACGACATCTGTTAATGTATGCGGATTTCTCATAGCTGCAAATTTTTATGTAAACTAGAATAGAAATTCAATGCCTTATCCAGTGATGGGTATAACCACATTATTATAATCAGAACGTGTACACGACACACCTGTAACCGAACTTATTTACGTTAGAGAACTTAAAATACAGTAAATACAGTAATGCCTTGTGGTTAGATGTGCCTAGATCCTGTGGTTCTACTATTTCTCATTAAATTACATCGATTTTCAGTTTTCGGAATCGTCGAACGTCCGGTTTCCATAACACTCTCGCCTCGCCGCCTTTCATTTGGAGGAACATTTATATGTAGAAGTAGCGTTTATGTATTCCGGAATTTCATGTCGATTGCCTAATTGTATCGTCCTGGTGGCAGTGGATTCCGGAGTGTCGCGATTCGGCGACACGAAATCGACTTTCTTTCACAACAAAGCACGGTCCCGACGTGAAATCCGGCTATTGCCATTCCAACGTGTAATAACGTACCCGATCATGCTCATTTTCATGACAATAAACGACATGCACGGTGTCGTAGATCGCGGCGATACCCGGGCCAACGTAATTCGTACGTGAAACTTTTCGTCCGTTTTCTACACGCGACCGAGCTATACGCGATAAATGATCGCAGCCCGTTTGGCTGCGAGCAAATTGCTCTCCTCTCGCGAATAAAGGTGTACCACGCGGCGAGATTCAATGTAATCGCACTGTTACGACAACGGTGCCGTTTATTTAACAGTTCTTCTGATTTTTATGCCGATTCTCGGCGGCGCGGCAACAAACCCCCCGACGATTTACCAGAATTAAATAGAACCAGAATAAATATTTTCGAAAATTGTTCATATGTTTCTCCTTTTACCCCCCCCCCCCCCCCCCCCCGTAGAAAAGAAATACAAATTTAAATAAACGATGAAAATTGTTCTTCTGTGATATTTTTCCTTCGATACCATTTAAATTATGCCAAAAATATTCTTTTTGTGCCATTAAAAATAAAGGAGATATTTAGGTGGCCTCCTTCAGCTGAGACACCCTGTATATTAAATAATTGGAATAAATGCGAAATGT
>CM052317.1:20703957-20764469 GCA_028455605.1 Lasioglossum malachurum
TATTTAACAGTTCTTCTGATTTTTATGCCGATTCTCGGCGGCGCGGCAACAAACCCCCCGACGATTTACCAGAATTAAATAGAACCAGAATAAATATTTTCGAAAATTGTTCATATGTTTCTCCTTTTACCCCCCCCCCCACACACACACACAGTGAATAGGAAATACATATTTAAATAGACGATGAAAATTGTTCTTCTATGATATTTTTCCTTCGATACCATTTAAATTATGCCAAAAATATTCTTTTTGTGCCATTAAAAATAAAGGAGATATTTAGGTGGCCTCCTTGAGCTGAGACACCCTGTATATTAAATAATTGGAATAAATGCGAAATGTAAGTAATAATTTAAAAGTGTAAAAAAAAAATGGCCGACAATCTCGACCCATCAATTTCCCCCGATTTCCGTCTGGCGAAGGACCAGCGCAGCGCAGCGGCGAATAAAGGACGATAATATATGAACCTGTCTCTGGAACCAGTCGCCGATCATTCACTGCCTCGCCCGAAATGGCCGCGGAGCTGGATGCTGATCGGTAGCGGGCGAGTTTACGAGCGACATGAACTTGAGCGTCCCCGTCAACCTTCGCTCCCTTTCGCAGTTCTCCGTGTCGCGAAGGTTGCTCGCTTTTCTGCGCGCGTGTTCCGTTTTTTTTCTCTTTATTCGTTTCGTTTTTTCCTCGAGTGAAGGTGCATACGAACGAAGTATAATGTGCAGGTACTTAGAAGAAACTCGCGACTCTCGCGCATGGTACAAACGCTAATTGTGCGCGTCGTTCGCGGCCTTGTAACACTAAACAGCGGCCGGAGCTCTTCCGAGGGCGGTTAGAAAAATCAATTGGATCCCGATCAAGATAATGAGTCACCGATCAACGGGAAATAACAATCCCGGCCTTAATAAGGACAAGGTGAACCGGGAGGGAGTCTCGAATCTGATCAGGGTCTCCGGTAGGGATGGGATCAAGTTCAATATAATACTCGCGAATCCGATTTAAACAGTTTATTGATTAAATTCGTAACTATTTCAGAATAGTATCTCATTTACGAAATACTTGGGTTTAGCATATTTCTTAATATTGTTATATCGTAATATTGTGAATCCGAAAATATTGTTTTAAACGTGAAAAAACTATTAGGCGATGGAATGAATGTTTATTTAAGTTCTGCTTCCTCCAATGAATGCAGAATATTTTTGTTTTGGATAAAGATCCGTAGTCTAGCGATGAGAATCGAAGTTTCGAAGCTTCGATTTCTTCGATTCGTTTTCAGTTAACGGATAAGAGGCGAAAAAGTTGAATCTGTGCAAATGAAGACGCTCATTTTCTAAAATGCGTAACAAAATAAGTGTCGGCGCGGCGATGCGAAAGTTTGGACGTAGCTGTTCGCAATTTCGCATCGCTAGGACCGCCACGGGAAGCGAGAGACGGGCGGGGCGGGCGGTAATGATTAGCCTTCGAAAACTGCTTCGAAGACTTCGAAACTTCGAAACTTCGAAACTTTGAAAGTTCGAAGTTCCCTTCGTTGAAAACTTCGTTCGTCACAATCGATCAAAGTTCGAACCTGTTTGCGAGGTACTTGATCACATCTCTGGTCTCCGTTCTCTCGACATGCTTGCGACTCCCTACGACGAGGGGGGTTAGTTCGCCTCTAGGATTGGTCGCCCGTGCAATAAAAAGATTTCGCGAATCCCTTCGCCCACCCCATGAATGTCCTCTTCTTCTTCCTCTTCCTTTTTTCATCGAGGGGCCCGTTGAGTGGCTCGTCTGCTCGTTCGCCCGTAATAAGCAACCGTTTCTCGGAACGAACGTCCTACCGACGTTATTCAAAGTGTCAGATGCAAAATTTGAAATTCACTGCGTCCGTCGAGGACTATTAATTATAGACACGATATGCACCCGACCGAACAGATCAGCTGTCGGTTTTCTGCAGGCCTCTCTATGGACTTTTCGGCGAAATGCAGTCCACCCGTGCTAGTCTTTCGAAATAAGCGGATTTTCTGTTCACCCCTTTGCACGGTAACATCGAGTCACACTTCTGTGGATATGCTTGGTGAGAATGAGAGTGATAATGAAACCTGCTGAGTGAGAGGCTAAAAGTCGACTAGACTTGACTCGATGAGACTAAAAGAGAATGAAAATAAACTTCTATTTGACTCCAGTTTGTTGCAATCCAGGTACAACATTTTTATTTTGCATAAAGATCAGCTGTCTACTAATAACTGTTATATGGTCCCTGTTATTAAATAACAAACGAACTAAGCGATTTTTCGAAATCCGCAAAAATAGGTCGCATGCAATGTGTTAAAAACGTCTTGTGTGCTCTTTCCTGGGACCATCCGATACATGTTTAAAACATGAAGTTAAATCTACGTATGGACATAAAATCGAACGAAATGTCACGTCTCGAGAGAGAGATCCGAAGAAATTATTATATAATTCGGCCGAAATTGAAATTAAAATCTATTCGAGACAACATAAACATCTACGTGTATCTGTATTTTCTGTGGCAGTAAATGTACATGTACTGTATCACACACACTTTAAACTAGAATTCAATTTCTCTGTAAGGCGCTCTCTACTAGAATTAGTTTAGTGTTTAGTCCAATCAATAACGCCTATAATAAATATGTTGAAAGATTGTATTTGGTCGGAATTGTGAAAAACAATAGTAAAAATTGATTTCTACAACTTCTTTAGCTGAGCCAGTAACGAAAATTTCAAAGATGTGTTTTGTAAACTCAATCAAAAGTAGTATAAATTGCAATTTTTCATGATTAGACTGCGGATCTTTATGCATTTATGGCTAATAAAAATTTTCAAGACATGCTGGAATATTAAATTCAACAGAATCTAGTACGATTTTTATTTATTTTGGATCTACAAATGCTCTCTATATATATTAGCAATTAAAATAAAATTTTATTTGGTCGCATTTTCTTAAAATTTGTGTTTTCGGAGTACGAGGGTACACACTTGTACATTTCAAAGATTTCCTGCGTAAACACTGCTTCGACTATCTAATAAAGTATACTTTACAAGTTGTAAATTGAGAGCTTGAGACAAAATATAAGGCCCTAGTGTGCGCTTATTAGCATTCCAGGAAAAGAAATAAGTATAGAAGGAAGATCCGCGTGAGATATTCTACACCCTTTCGTCGAAAATAAAGGACGAAAAAAATGTTTCCGAGCCGTTCGAACGTCATTTTTAAAGATTTTATGATTCCCTTCTCGCTGTCGATGTAGTTTTGCTGTTTTCGGCTGCATCAACGCCGAAAAAGTAGTTGCTCACGTCACTATATTAGCATAACGATTTAGTTGCGATATCAAAAACAAGCCGATACACTGACGACGAATATGCTTCAACGCTCGAACGATATTTCGAGAAGTCACCTCACTAGAAACTAAGAATTAAGCTACGTCCACATTGTAGCAACGTCAAGAGACATGTTGGGCAGTTCTTGGTTTATTCGGTAAAAGTAATAGTCGCTCGTTGTGGATAGAGCTTCACCGAGTTATTTCGATTCGTCCGGTGAGTTTTTGTATTTTCGACCTTCCTTCAGTTCATTTTTAGCTTCCCATTTCGGACAACAGGTGGTCGGTTTACAAGGTTGTGTGAAATCGCAAGAATTCTGGCCCGTTTATGCAACGCCAGGGTCCACGCCGAAAAAATCGGCCGTTTCTTTCGAACTGCGCGCCGTACGAACCTCGCAAACACAATCTTTTTTATAATTAAATCTAATCGCAGCTGTCATGGATAACGACTAAAATTAATACATCAAATGTACAGTACATTAGTATTATTATAATAAACAATAATTATTCATTAAAATACTCACGTTTGTCACAAAAACAATGCAAAAATTAAATTCATATTTTATTCCAACAGAACGATGGGGAACCCGATAAAATTAAATAAAAAATAAAAATGTTCAAGCTTACTGGACGAAAATCGAGTATATGAAAGTATAATTGTATAATGTAATCAGTGGACTGCGGAACTTTATGCAAAATAAAAATTGTCTGCATCGATTGCAATCGAATGTTATTTCTTCCCTTAATGATTTTAACAGAGGAGAAATCATATATTAACAGCTTCAATTTTTAAAATTGTCCAACAATTTCGATTTTTTGATCTACTCAATTTTTCTATATCCGCAGTCTACTTATAATATCAACTCTTTGCTCAACTTTTGAATTTGCTTCAACTTTGAATACATTTACCAAATAGTATTTAAAAATTCTCTCGAATTTTTTCCCAGGTCTGATCTTCTAGTGGACTGCGATCTACTCACAAAGCACGGTAGACATCGGTCGAAATCCCGAGCCGATCCTGACGTCACTAGATGCACATATCGAACAGAGTCAATTAGCGAGTGGAAAAAGGCACCCTGACGCAGACGAGTGGATGACTAGCGGCAGACTGAGGTGCAAGGATCCCGGAGTATTAATCAACAGAGAGGGGGATATAATTTATCTTTCGCAAGAAAAAAGAGCGTGGCGAGCTTTGCCTTGGTTCGGTTTTCGGGGACCCCTGCGCGCTCCCCACGCCCAATTTCTTTTCACCGTTTCTCTGGGGCCCGCCACTTGCCTACCACCTCCGACCTGTTCAAGGGTTCGTCCGGCTGTATAAAAGCAGAGGATCTTCTTGGTATCTCATCAGTCGCAAAACAACGACGAACCAACTCCACTAACGCAGCACCATGAACGCCAAGGTGAGCACAGCGTTTGTACCTCTTCGACTAGCGGAACGGTCCTGCGGGTCAGTCTTTGTCGAGGATCAGGACCGACCGCTGGAACTATTTTCTATCTCGAAGGGTTTTCAATCCTTTCGAAAAAGTGTCAATATTTCGAACAGTTTGTGCTTCAACTCGCAAACTAATCTTTTGTTTTTATATGGTAAAACCAACGATCGTCTCTCGGTACCATTTTTGTGACGTTTTCGGTTCTTGTGTTAACCGAGAGTGCTGATAGCAGTAATTATTTCTTTATGCTTCGTTGAAATGGTAGTTACTATTTTTCAATCTGATATTCTCGATTTTTCTAGTAAATAGTATGTTTGTGAATTCGTAAAGACGAGTAGTCTGATCTATTTTATTAAATTACTGCTACGTTGGTTTGAACAAATGGTAACGAACATGTTTGAGAAATAGTTTTGTTTAAACTGGATCAAGAAATTAATTTAATTTTAATTAAAGACATACTCGAAATAACTATACTTCTATATTTGTGAGTTTTTCACGTTTCTTTGTCTGATTTTTTTAATATTGAAAAATCAAGCTCAAGTAGAACATTGAAAATGGTAATAAAATTTTAAGCGTCATTAACCATGGTTTCACACACACACACACACACACACACACATATTTTCCAATTATCGAAATTATAAAAATTCATTTCAGGATAATAGTGGAACAAATTTTCTTGTCTTTCAAATCTCATCAAAGCCATTATCATAAGGGAACATGTATTTACTGTCAGATACTTTTACGTCCTAATACGGTCGAGGGACCTCAACTATTTCCCGAGAATCGTAGAAAATGCTCGTCAGTAAGAAATATCTGTAAAATTTGGTTGCAGCTTTTATTAGTCGTCGCCTTCGCGGCAGTAGCTTTCGCCGCCGATGAGCCCGCGAAGCCCGAAGCCACCGAGGCGAAGAAGGACAAGCGAGGAGTGTACGGCCTGGGCTATGGCGGATACAGCGGATACGGTGGATACAACGGATACAGCGGATACAGCGGATACGGATTGGACTCTGGTTTGGGACTGTCCGCGTACTCCAGCTATCCTTCCATCGGCATCAGCCACGGTGTCTCGACGGTGTTGACCAAGGAAGTGCCCGTTGCCGTACCTCATCCAGTCGCAGTCCCTGTTGAGAAGCACGTCCCAGTAGCAGTCAAGGTACAGAATTACAGAAACGTTTTGTCTCTACGTGAAAATGCGTCGGGTAAGAGAGTGAACGGACCACTTTCGATCTCGTCGGAATCGTGTCGCGTGAAATCGTTAATGACCTAATCCTTCCCCGAGCTCCGTGCTCCACGGAGAAGCGGAACGAAACCTGACGTGCGAGAATATGGGAACCGTGTCTCGGTGTACGTATACGTAGAATCACGCTCTGTTTATCGCCGAGTATCCGTTCGCGATCGTCACACGCCGCGCCGCAGCCGTGCCTTCGTCATCATCGATCGCTAATTAGCGTTTCAATGCGAACGGGTGTGCGATTTCGTAAGACGGGATCGTTACAGTGCGCGCGCGCTGTCTTTTCTAGGAAATCTCTCTGAACCGCGGTCGACACCGTGAGAAATGAGCGTCTTTCATTGAAATGTGCAATGCTTCTCGATATATTACGGTCTCCTACCTCGCGTAGCTGGTTGTGGCGTCGATCATTCACGTGTAAAGGTCGTAGAGTCTGCAACAGATCTTAGAATACCACGTTTGAATTATTTCGAGCTTAGAATGCGCTTTTTATAATAATAACCCAATATAAAGTTAGGATCAGAAGGAGAGAATAGCACAGCAACCAAACGATCGAGAGTCACGAGAAGACCATCTAACGGTTGCGGATTGTGTTGCAGGTACCAGTCGCAGTGCCGGTCGACCGCCCGTACCCCGTGCACGTCCCGAAGCCGTACCCAGTTGAGGTGACGAAGCACGTCCCGGTGCCCGTGGACAGGCCAGTACCTTACCCAGTCAGCGTACCAGTGAAGGTTGCGGTGCCAGCTCCGTACCCCGTCAAGGTTGCCCAGCCCGTCGCCGTCCCCTACGTGAAGCACGTCCCAGTCCCAGTGGCTCAGCCGGTCGTCGTTGAGAAGCAATACCCTGGCTGGTCGTCTGCCTATTCGTCTGGCTACTCTTCCTGGTAAACGGCAAACACAACCTGATCGCGAACTGTTCTCGAGGGAGCCAATCCGAGGGAGCCAGGAGCAGCGCAACGCATCGCGGCGAAACGACGCACGGACAGACGGATCGTCAAGACCACCGACAGAGAAAGTTCCTGAAACTACGCGACGCGACGCGACGCCACGCAATCCTCATTGAGAGCAAGCGACCATCGCCGACGATCCGACCGACCGACCGTCGCGCCGGACACCATCACGTTCACCCTTCACTCGCCTCTCTTTCCGCCTGTTCTTTTTATCTCGTCTGATTTCTTGGTCAGTCACTCACGGACAACCCGCGCTCATCCAAGATTGGCTCCCCTTGAGCGACGGAGCTAACGGATCAGCCCCGAACACCCGGCCCTCGCCACCCGGTGTCCTCGAGAAACCGATCGCACCGACCTCCAACGAGAGCCGAGAAAACCAATTGGATCGAGCGTCTCGCTACTGTGACATTAGTCGTAATTTTTTCTACCGGCGTAATTGTTTGATATCTCTTTTTTTTGTACGTAACTCGACGCGCGTCTTGCATCACTCAAATAAAGATATCTTTTTTTCGTACGAAAATAACCGGTTTACTTCTACTCCCGCCTCATTTATTCGCCTTAAGGAAATTGGAGCAACGCTGCGAAACATTCACCGCAACCTTCCGACCGTCATCCTTGAACACTTTCGGGGTGGCTACCGTGAGACGGATCACTTCACTGCACCGACGAGTAGCAAGACATTGAAACGAAATCGGGTCAATGTAGCTTACACGCCTTTCATACGTCTCCTTCAGCTTTGCCGGTATTTCGGAGCGAGGCACAGTGGTCCGAGCGGACAAGACCTAGCAGTTCATGAAGATTTTAATATTCTTTCACCAAATTTGCCATTTTTATAAGACAACATTTACCAGATACTGTCTGTTCGTTTCATTTAATTCATTCAATACATTTATGAAAAATAGTAGAATAAATTTCCTTGTCTAAGAATTTATTGTATTAAAAATTACAGATCAACAACATTATATTGCCTCAATATCGAAACTACCGAAAAAATCATGTTCAGTTTTAAAATAAACAACAATCCATAATGGTATTCATAAAATGTTGATTTTTAAATGCTTTTGTTCCAATTATAATTATTATTAATATATCATTAATCTACAGTTGTGTAGAATCTAACTATGATCATATAATTTCCATACACCCTGTATGTATAGAATTAACGCGTAACAAAGTGCTTCGTTTGAAATTAATATGTGGAGGCAGGTAACAGTGTACTTTCATGGAACGAGGAACGGGAACAGCATTTTCTTTTTCAATGTATATTTTCTAGAGCCTGTTATGGATACTTGCCGCCGCGTGCCACCCCGTTTCCTATTTCCCATAGCGGGAACGTTAACCGCAATTTTCCTGATCGCGCGTAGATCAGAAATAACGTCGAGGATCGAATATAGATCACGCAGACACATTGAACCAGTCGCGTGACTCATCGAATTGTGGCAGGACAATCCGCTTTCCTTTTCATCGGACCGTAAAAGATCGTTCTCGACGCAACAGCATCGATTTGCAAGAGCAAATCAAATTCACAAGGATGTGAGCCACATCAATCCGTGCAGCCACGTTGAAAAACCGGCGAACGGACGTAAAGAGGATGGTAAAAAAATTGGTCGAGCGGTACACAAGTGTTCATTTTTATTAAAAAATGTATCGATAACCAAAAGAAACTTCATTAACCAACAAAAACAAATTACAAACAAAAACTTAACGACTTAACGGTACAGAGTACAATCGGTGGAAGCGTCGCGAACAACGTAGTCAATTTTTTCTCAGAGTTCTGCTCGCTACTTCGTGCAAAACTCGAACGTAATAGTAACATTATACCCGGGACCAGACTGCGGATGTTTATGCAATTTGCAATTTTTGTAGAGAAATTTAAAGAAAATATCTAATTTCTTTTTCGGTCTGAAATAAATTAAAATCGTACTAAATTCTGTCAAATTTCATATCCTAGCTTTTTTGACGATTTTCAGCAGCCATAATTGCATAAAGATCCACAGTCTACTCGGGAAATTTCGATCAGCTTATCAACAATAAATAAATCGAAATCCACGAATTCTTAAACATACAAAGGCTCCATACAGCGTAGATTTAACAGCAGAATAAACGCCATAACACGAAACATCAAGAGGAATAAAAAATCCTCCCACTATCCAATGTAAAAAAATATAATACTTTCGAACGGTCTCAACTCGAAATCTTCCTCGGAAGGGATTTCAATATCAATAATCGGCAATACGGCGGTTGAGAATTTCAACGCCCTCTTTCTCCACCAACTATACCGACGTACACTATGAGAAATAGTGCGTTCCATTTGCCTCGGGAAGAATTTGTGCTTGGTTACGTTCCAATGAAATTTCTGTACACTAATGAATATCACAACATTTTTGAACTTCCTTCGAACATTTGCCTTTATCTAGTCTCTTGAATATACTGAATATACTGAAAAGTATGTGGACAAATTTCTACAAAAAGCTTTCAGAAAGGTCCTAGGATGATACTTGATGATGTGACTAAACACTATACCACTTAAGGGTTGAAGACGTTCAAATCACTTAAACCCTTCCCACCCTGTTTACCCTGTTATACGAGCCCCATCCGTGGCTTCGAAGTAAGCAGAAAGGACCCTCCGCGATCCGTTGATTCGTTGACATTGTCACCCTGACCAATAGCAATATCTAATCAGACCCAGATCATCCCCTCCAGCTACCATCTTTTCAGCCACCTGCAGTACTATACTCGATCCAAGGAGACGAGCTAGACTATGTAAACAAAACACCAGCGTGCATCCTTTGCTATCTATCCGGGACATGCAACCTCGACTCTCAAGTGGCGTTTGTTTACCTTTAACCTGGGTTTACAGCGATCCGATCCAGTTCTGGATCGTCAACAATATTTTCAATACAGTGTCGTCGTTCCAGCAAACAATCCAGCGTTATCGCACAGTCCACTTGTCGATCTAGTGTCTGCCCCGCTATCAAGAAGACAATGGTTCCAGCGTTACTGACATTGTCTAGGTATGTTGTAGATACTGAACGAGTATCCAGTCATCAGACAGTGTACCCAGACAGTCATCGGATAGTCTACGATCCTGAACAATTTCCAGTGGCACGTAAATAGCTGGATCCATCGACTGGGCTACTGTAAAACCAGCTTTAGCGACTCGACTGATAGGACGAAGTCTAGGAAGTCTTGAAGTCTTCTTCAACGTCATGTGGGAACCTAGTGCATAGTCTCCGAAGCAAATGGAACGCGCTAGTTTTGGCAACGTATTATTCAGGTTGTTCAGTGGTTGTAGTCGGGCTGGGAAGGCTGGAAGTGTCCATGGACTCCCGAATGATCTTGATCGTATCCATGGCCCTGGTCGGTCACCGTGTAAGAGCTGTAGCTCCCGGATTCGTGTCCCACATGGTCAGATCCCGAATCGTAGCCACCGGAAACACCGCCCTCGGACTCGCTGTGAGCCTGATAAGGTATGGGGTGAGGTACCGGGTAGAAGACCGGCTTGCTAATGGCCACCGGCTGAGGAACAGGAACCGGCTGTGGAATCGGAACCGCCTTCGGCACCACCACCGGCACTTGCTGGTGGATCTCGATCGGAACTGGCTTCGACACCTCGATCGGCACCGTTTCCTGGACTTTCACTAGCTTCGGGTACGGAATCGCGATCGGATGGTTCACCGGCACCGGGACGGGTATGTGATGGGGCACCTAGAGAGAAAGGGATTCTAGATCAGCGGGTACGAGATCTACAAGTGTCTCGCGATCGATTTCGTCGAAGAGAAACCGTCGCGTCGCACGTCGCCTCTGTCACGCAGCTGGCGACAGGGTGGAGCTGCTCGTTATTGGGTCGAGAGTTGCAAGTAGACTAGGATTTCATTTGATTTGAGGGGCATATTTAAAATGCATCAAAATATGAATTCTCGAGAATGTCAATATATTTTCAACTGTACCGAGATTATTAAAGAAAATATAGAAAGATTCTGTATGGTTGCTGTTTCTCACAATTGATGAAGACAATTTTTATTTTGTATAAAGATGAGTGTTATTTATGCGAAATAAAAATGTTCGCGTCGATTGCAGGACACAGAAGTCAAATGAAAAACTGAAACTAATACATTGATGTCCTTAAATAGTTTTAACATGTCCACTGCCCTAAATTGTACGTGCCTACCGTACGTGCCTAGAATTAAATCAATTAAGTTTCGAATCTACAAGCATGGCTCCATCCCATCGCTGGTAATTATGCTATCGCGTGTCCAGCACGATGTTGCAAAAATTATACCGCTAAGGCGGTTCAGCTCTGTGCCCCCTGTCAAAACGATACCCTCCGGCCTGACGAGGATGAAGTTTAGGTGAAGCGAAGTTTCGAAGTGAAGTTTCTTTTTTCTGGGATGGAAAAAGTACAGGTTGTTTCGTTTGAATTAATTCACGAGCCGCTCTTCAAAAATCTGATGTAGAATGGACCATATATGTAAGAGAAATACCGAGTGATGTTCCGGTGAGAAAGTTTAAATAGAGCATTGTAAACAAAAAATTTTATTGTCAGAATATATATATATGTCGATATTGTTGCAACTTTAGAAAATGTTTAAACGAAGTGGAATATTTTGAATTGGCTCTGCTGTCTAGTAATTAGTAGGCAGATGTAATGAAGCGAAAATCTGAATGTGAGAATAGAAGTATGTAGTAGTTTACGGGACTATCCCTTCGACCTACCTTGACGGGATACGGCACTGGCACCTTGACGACGGCGGTCTTGGTGACCTTGATGATTTTGGTCGGTATCTCTTTCAGGTGTACCGATTGCGAGATCAGCTTCGGCTCACTATGGAGGCCATGGCCTTCCAGCGATGAGAAATAAGAGGCCCTTGCGGCGGCCACGGCCAGCGCGAACAGAAACTGCAAAGTTGCAATCACGATTGAAAGCTACTGAACCAGCTCGAAATTACAGGGCGAGGGATCTTTCGACTCGGTCACGCTAGGAACCCTTTCCTGGGAACGTAGAATCGAGGCACGATACTGTCATCTCCTTAAGGCCTTCTCATTTCTCGATAACGAATGCGATGGGGTTTCTCAGTACTCAAAAGCGCTAGATAATACATTAATCTAGGCCGCAATCGCCCTCGAAACTTCTATGTTTACGTTTACGAGACGTAATTTGCATTATTCGGCAGCATGTAGCTGTCGCGGCTTTATGAAAATAGCTAAAAAGAAATGAGGAGGCGCGGCCCGCACCCTTGCAATCAAAATTAATTTCTATTTCACTGCATTTGAAAGTTGCTAAACATTGGTTGGGCCAATGTGTTATACGTAAATTTCTTGTTAATTAACCAACTATAATAATTGCAGGCCCATAAATGCTACAAGGTAGACGTAGAAATGACTAACTGGCAAACGGAACAACTTTCTCCGCGTCCTTTTCGGTAAAATACGTAATTGAAACGATCTACAATGAATTTTTGTGTGATCGATATACTTTCCCTAAAAAGTGCAACCGCTCTACTTTCATTCGACCGTTCAAACTCGCCACTTTATCGGAGACTCGGTTCACGGTTTGCTACCAGAGTTTTCCACTACGGTTACACCTCCACGAAACGGAAAGCAGAAAAGTGAAAGGGCTTTCGCTCCAGTTCTTTTTCTGCGACACACTTCTCTTCCGGTTTCTCCGCGGACGATCCTCGAGTGAAGGGCTCCCCCTGAACGGCGACGATGATCAACTTACAACTCGCAACATCGTGATCCGGTTCGCAAACTTGTAAGCAGATAGGGGGCTTCCGATGAGACGAAGTCACACTGACAATTGCAGTACCGGCAGTTGCTTATATACGAGGACCTTCACCGTCACCGATTCACGAAGAAAGCACTCTCTTTCCGATTGGCTTGCGTTCTCCTATCTTGTCTCCGGTGCTCCCCTTTTTTTGCTCTTCCCGCGGCGAGCTCCCGGAGTTCGACGACCGACCACGGGCCCCGTCATCTCCACGCTCGATTTCAACTATAATTCTAAAAGGATCCTCCTACCAGCTGCATCCCACGGCCGCTGAACCGCGAGCGCAGTTCGTCTTCAACGTTTCGTAACTAGTCGCGTCGCGCGCATTGCGTCATCAGCGAGCGCATCTTCATTGAACCGCTCTCTCAGTGTTCCAGCTGATGCTCGAATCGGACGTTGGTACAATAACAACTGCGGTTTTCATTGAACTCGTCTTGACATCTGTACTTGAACTTGTCTCGCTCGAGTACTTGAAATCGTTTCATTGAACTCGGCTTGACAACAACACCACGACGTTGAAAATGTGTGGTGCCTTTTAGAAATCATCGATGACATTCGGGAGACCTTGAAAATGGTGAGTTTATTCTTTCTACTGTGCATTAGGGTGGACCTAACACACACGTTTTGAAGTTGTCATTGCTTTATCATAAATTTTCTAGTTCAGTTCAGTAGTGCCATTTAAAATTCATCAAAAAAGAAAAAAGTGCAATGTTCTCGACATTTGAAAATTGGCGAAATTAAAATGATTTCTGCATTTTGTAGGGTATGTCTCTCGATTGGTCCCTTGAAAACAAATTTTGCATTTTTTCAATCTTCGCGGTTTTTATTGCAAATAACCAATAAGGCCGCTTCCGAAAAGATTGTATTGTATTTAAGTTCGTGTGTATTCACATAAATTAAAGGGAAACTATTTTATACTTTTTAGTGAGTTTTTTCCAAGTCATTCATATTATAAACAAGTATACGATAAAATGGATGGACATCATGTAACAGGACAAGAAAGTAGCTCTGAACATGCGTTCTACAAATCAAAGCCGTGAATGAATCAACGAACTTGCGTGTATCTAAATACATGACTGAATAGTTATAGTGATTCCATCGAGATTCATTAGCCGTGTGCACGATATAATTATCGCGTGCACGATATACATAATTATAGTCCTCCGATTCATCCTGGTTCTCCAAATCTGCGGATCGTTCAGCGTCCAACCATTCTAAACATCACGCAATAAATACATTACGTTACGTAACTAATAACTAAATAACATCGTGTTCATTGGGATGGCAGTCGATCTGAAACGGTTCAATCCTAAACAATTATCTCGTAGACAGAACGAGTCAGTCAAGGATTCAATCGAGTTCGCCTAAGTGCACACGTGTCGTTGTAATTTACTCCGGAAACTCCCTCATCTTGCACCCACGAGATCACGACAGCTGCACTTTCTCCGGTAATCGCATTGGCTCCAGCTCAGTCGTTACGAGCACCGCTGAAAGTCATGAAAGCGAGCCTTTTGGAACATTTGAGCCTGACTTATAATGAAGGTGTGGAGGAGGGTTGAAGAACAAGTACGTTTAATAAAGGTGCTAAAAATAACGATTTCCGAAGATCTCCTGTTTTCTCATGTGTGACGCGTGAAAGACTTTCACCATTTTTCGGATGTTCATCGCACTGCGCCGGGTGAACCGCTGCAGGAAGTAATACTTCCGAGTCATAATGAAAACGGTGAGAGCAATCGGACACTTTGAAATGCGAGCCGAAAGAGACGATTCGCGTGCGAGGGAGAGAACGGTGAAAGGATTACCACGGACAGACTGAAAGAATGTCCAAAGTAAGAGGACTAATCTGGATCATCTGGCTCTTTCCACTCTGAAGCCACTACGTGCTCGTTCGCATACTCTCTCATGGAGAAATGGATCCCTTTTGTTACCTATCACCACGAAATTTACTGAAATTTAGTTGGCATTTTTGTACGATGTGGAACTAAAAAAAAGCATTTAACTTTCATTGAATTTTTGATGAATTTAATTCAATTCAATATTTGAGTTTAATTGGGAACATAACTGATAACTGACACGAAAGAGGAACATCGGCTTTACGCAAAAATGGAGGTACATCGAGCATCGTTCCACAGGATAGAATGTTATTTTCTCACGTCCCGAGAGGATCGGTTTCCGAGAGGCGCAGCCGATTCTCGCAGTGTTGGTGTGCCGTTTGAGCAAGGGTAACGGAGTGTTCGGCGAGCAAAAGTATCAGGTTTCATCGACGACGTTGCGTCGTCGAGGTCCCGTCGTAAGGGCGGTAAAAACCGGTTCGTTACAAAAGCAAAAGTAAAATCGTTATTTGTCCAGTTCTCTTTCTCCTCTCACTTTTGATGAAAGCTGGCAATCCCGCGCCAAAACGTACGCCGATCGATCCCACGTGCAGAACGGTAATAAGATTACGCCGGAACCGTTTCCGCATATCCGGCTGTAATATCATTTTCATCTACCTCATGTAAAAAAAAATGGCAATTACCTCGAATTAAATTTTCATCGATCCTGTAACGCAGCCAGGAGATAAATACCCTGATTTAGAGTGACGCATTTTGCATCGGCATACTTGAGGACACAGGTCCTTTCACGTTTTAATGGTTCACTGACATATCCTCCTAACAAAGGATTGATAAGCATCTACGGTAAAAGTTGCTAGTTCCTATTTTACTGATTTCACGGGAGAAAGGCAGAATGAGGCAAAACGTGCAAATAAAAGGAGACCGCTGTGAGAGGAAAGGCCCGCGAGTTTAACAAACCTGAGAAGGTTGATCCCAATCCATTCACGCTCGATCTCGTCGAGGAACAACACAATGTAGCTTTCGTCCCTTTCATTCGTCAATGATTTTTCTTCCTGTCTCCGCCAATTATCTGTTAGACGTTGCTCGAACGTGGAGACGCCCGGTTGGATCAGATGCGCGGGCGAAAAGGAACTTTTACTCGTGTAGAAAGGACAGTTTGCTCTTGTAAGAAGTCGCGGCTCGAAATGGGTCACGAATTTCATACCGAAAGCGTGGACGATTCGATAGCAGGTGCCGATCGATCGTGACGAGTGCTTCTTTGGGACATGCCCGTCCAAAGGGGGAATGTATTTTTCAACACAATTATTCTTAAGAAAACTCTTCAATACATATGTATACAATCGCGGCGGTATTTAAGTTGACGCGACCGAATTCCAAGGACGCGGTGCTTTGTTTTTCTAATGCACATTTTATTGCATACGAAAAATTGCAAATTGCATAAACTTCCGCAGTCTAGTGGTAACATTGAAGTAGAGACTTGAATAAGTAACCTAGAATTTTCGTAAAGGACAAAGTTACTAGAATTGACCTCAGGAATCAGTCCTTTCAAAGAAGTATAAATTTCTGAGAGACAATAATAATAAATATACAATGATAATAATTATAAATGTTTAGATTCTCACAGCCAGTGAGAGACAAGGAAAGTGAAGTATTTTTAAAGTAACTTGTATGTCGAGGGAAAATGATCCGAGGCGTGTGAGTGAATTCGGTGAAATGCACTTGCATTTGCATATAAGCTAGACAAGATAATTAGAGCGGAAGCCGCGGACCTTTCCTTCCGGAAACTCACCAATGAGGCGTTTCTTATAACATCGGCTCAGAAATAGACTAGTATAGTACGCTCCGGTCTAATGATCCGACGATGACCACGGTGCAGGCGTACCGGCGCTAGTCAGCAATCTATGGAACATTCACTCTCACCGCAAAGTCGATTTTTCTCGAACAAAGACGAAGGAGTGCACTGGGCCATACATTCGTAATTGGGAACTCGCGTCTTCGTAATTGGTTACAGTCTAAGAATTTAAGAAGATTGCAATTCACTATTTGCAAAACTAATAATTTATAGAAATATGTCTCTTTTCCAGCAATGATTCGCTAAACATGAATAACATCGTCAGAACACGTTAGAATAAAATCAGAGTATGAGTAAAATCTATTTGAAGTCTATTTAGCATAAACGATCGATCAATCTTTGAATTCTCGCCTCGACCCCTTAAGCAGGCAAACTTCTACTCGCCTGTACCACCTGTAGCCTAATCGTAGGGTAGAGCGTAAATCGCAATCGTACAGTTTCATTTAGTTTTGCACAGATCGAGCCACCGTACCGGACTATGTTAAACCTTTTCTTGGCAATAATACATATAGTAAACACAAATGCACTTAAAATACAATATTAGATTTAGGAATTATGATACACAGTTATTGCAAGTATAGATATTGATTTAATTGTTCTCCACCTGTTGAAAATCATTATAATAATAGAAGATATAAAAATAAAAGTTTTCCTTTTTTATAGGTAACAGTGAGAAATTTTAATGCAACACGTCTATAATTTATAACTTGTAACTCGTTGAAAAAAAAAACTATCCCGGGAAACGACAAATTAAAAATCTAGAACAATTATATATTAATCTAGACTTATATATAATTGTAAGTACACTGCGGATCTTTATGCATTTATAGCAAAATTGATTAGATTTCTCCTGAATTAAAATCATTAAGGGAAGAAATAACATTCAATTCGGTTTCTACTTCTTGCAATCGAGGCATAGAATTTTTGTTTTGCATAAAGATCCGCAGTCTAATTAGAAGGCTGCCAGCTGTTTTACACTCTTGTTCTGTAACTCATAAATGTCACACATGATCCTAGCCTTCGAACGGCATCTTTTTAATGTAAATTGATATAAAGAACTGGCTTGAGAGGAGCGTTTCTCGTCCAATGCTGTTAATTACCGCTCTAAAAATTTATTCAACCTCAACCTCATTATGCAACTCAAAATCCACTGGATTTCTAAATCTACGCCTTCTTATGCAATTATCTCCGAATCAACAAAAGATAATATTCTTGAGTTATCCATCGGTCAAACGTATCCTTCAAGAATGTAACAACGCGTTTAAATATGATAAAACTCCTAGCAGTTTCGGGACGATTCTCGCTGGCCAAGGTTACAGATCTATACCTACTGGAAGATCGAGAAGGATTATCGAATCCTGAGCGAGATCATTCTCCAAACACCTGCAGGCGCGAATAAATTCTCATTTATAGCTTATAATCTTCTGTAACAAAAGGAGGAAGAATATATATATATAGCAATTGTTTTGATAGGTCGCAAATTCGTTATGTCTTTAATCCCAATTGTGGAAAAAAGCTAAACGTACAAATATCTGGCAACTTCCAATAAAATTATGTCTGCAGTGTTCAAATCAGTTCAATAAATCGAAATATTATGCAGGATCACTCTCGATGGACCGAATTTTTTAATAGGTCAATTCTGGAGGATTCTCCTTCATTTACAATTCAAATTAGATACATACTTGTCTCTAGTCGGTTGCAGACACGTTTGCAGAGATGCCATGCGTGTTTTACCTTATCACCTCGTTAAACAACAGCAAAACAACGGAATAAATCAATAACGAAACGAAGTTGTTGCACGTAGTCGTGTTGAGGCGTGAATTTACGGAGAAAGTTTCAAGAAGCTCCACATTAATGCAGTACAATCACGTTTCTACTATTCTCACGGGGACACAGACTCTTTGGGAAATTCGATTTGAATGACATTTTCGACCACTTTCTATTATTGCTCACGTTACCTATCTCTCGTCACGAATTCGGTGCTTCCGATTACCAAACACTTAAAATGTTCGACATTGCTCTATCTCATTCATCAGCGGATCATTATTCACAATAAATCTTGTCTACACCAATCGAAAGGAACTGGTACCAAGTAGAAATTTCTTTCGTTCATTAACAATCCTTGACATTAAAATTGCACATTAATGAAGGAGGACACTTTACAAATTACGTTCAAACCTAAAATGGGCGCAAAATGGACATCTCCAAGACCTCGTGTGCTACCTGGAATTTAGTACACAAAATACTAAGAAATGTTTCTATTGTACTTGTCGACAAGTATAACAAGCAAGATGTCATTTGTAATGTAAAAACAATAAATGAACAATACAACTTTCTATGCGACACACAACTGTGTTACAATTAGACTGGTAATTTCTGTGCGAAATAAGAATTGTTTGCATCGATCACGACGGATGGAGCTGAACAAAAATTTCTTTGCTCTCTTTACGACAGCATCGAAGCTTTTCAATTCTTCCAGTCTGTCCCTTTAAATTGTGCCTGCTCGTTAAAATCTGCGGTCTACTTATTAATTTTTATTGCGAGCAAAGGCGGCAGCCTGCTCATGAGGGAGGAAGACGATTGCGTAAGATCGGAAAGGCGAAGCATCCGGATGTCGCGCGTGTCATCGAGGGCGAAATCCGATCGGCATTCAGCGGGCCCATTAATGCGTGGACACCGAGATTCCTCGTTATCCGAATCTTTTAAAAGCTTCCTGGTCCGGTAACAAAGCCCGATAATGGTCGCATGTACCAAGGGAGGGGAGAGAGAGTCCGAACAGAATTGAAAAAAGAGAGGATGAACGTGTCCGAGGGAAAAAGAGTTGTCCGGAGGATTTGCATAATTCATCCTCGTCCCTCCGTGCTGGAATCGGGAGTAATACGCACGAAGGTGGGAGCAGTGACAGAGGGGCACACCAATACCAATACCAGAGAAACGAACGGAAGATTTCTGACGTGTTCGACGTGGTCCCGCACGAACACCGACACAGAGGACACACACCGTGGGCCATCTATTTAGGAAACGTTCGGAGCATCTTCAAGGTGTAGGCCTTCGGGAGGAGTCAATTAAAAATCTAGTTCTCCCAATGCCAACGGTTGGGAAATAAAATGGAGGGAGCATCGGCCGTGTATAAAAGGTCGAAATATCTTTGGGATGATACTCAAATCCTCATCCAATCATCACCCGCTCAACATGAGGCTCCTGCTGATCGCTCTGGTAAGGATCCCTTCGATCATCGCCATTCTCGTACTGTTTCGACCAACGACACTCTTCTAAACTCCTCTTTATTTATTTTTTTTTTATTTTAAGCATTTCATATACATATTCATACATACATAGTTTACATTAAATCATATTAAATTCGTAGCTTACAGTTTTTTAAGAAATTAAATAAATGAGAAACTCCTCTTTATTATCTCTGTCATTTTATAAGCTGGGTTCCGAACCACCTTGGGCACCACGGTTTAAAATGGCACCCTCAACAATTCACCCTCGGAAATTCAACCGGATCGTTTCTTCTCGAACCGTTTCTTAAAAGACGATGTTTTAAGATACTATCTCAAACCAACATTTTTAAGATACATGGAAAATCTTATTAATGATCTCACATATAAATCCACTTTGCGTAATACGACAATCTAAAACGTATTTATGTAAATGGTGTTAAAGTCGTGTTAATAAAATACTTGACCCTGCTCTTTGTGTGGACCAGCCGCAGATCGCATCCTCGACGAACAGGATTCATTGAAACGTTACGTAACTCCATAACTATTTCAGACCTGTCTGGGAGCTACCATAGCAGCGCCCCAGCTGAAGCAGAAGAGGGACATCTTGCCAGGCGATCCACGCTACGGAACCGATTATCATCACCATAACCATCATCACGCAGAGACCGTAATCGAATCAACGAAATCCAGCGATGGTTACTCTTACGACATCCCGGAAACTCCGCTGCAGTTACCGCAGGAAATTTATGGACCCCCTCACTATCAGCCAGAGATAACCGTGAACAATGACTATTTGCCACCGGCGCTTGTCACACCGGGCCCGAGCTATGGCGAACCCATCGGTGTCAACGTAATTATCCTTTATCTGTCTAATTCGCGTTAATACTATTGTTTAAAAATTTGTCTCGTCTTTTTTATTTTAAGCACAGCATTTTTTGAGTGCTTCCAAAGTAACCATGATTTGTTGCTGTGAATGTAAACGTTGTATTTAGTAAAAGATGGTAGCTCACTTATATTCGCTACATTCGAGTCAAGTAAATGTTAAAATATATGCATAAGGACATATAATCCCCCAAATTCCACTTTAGGGGGGAGTCGAGCCCACACTACCCTCTCCGACCTCCATCGGAGGAGAGGGTGTGCGTAAGAGCATTTCCCCACCGTCCTAAAAAAAAAAAAAATAAAAAGAAAATGTGTAAAAAATTATTAGGGGATGAAATGAATTTGTATTTGACTCCTGTGCTGCCCACAATCGCTGCTGAACATTTTTATTTCGCATAAACATCCATAGTCTATTTATAACCAACTGAAGTAATCTGTAACCACACAATGAAATTGAGTAATTAATTAAACTTGCCTTTCAACGCACTTTGCATGTAGCCAACTAAAGTGATCTCATCTGTAGACAATGAAATGAAGAGAAACTAATTTTTGGTTCTAGGCTCCTCTGGAGATAGTTCCGGAAGAACCGGCCATTGTGGACGTGAAGACAGTGTTGTCGAGCACTGCGCTGCCTCTTCCACTTGAACATGTCCAGGTACACTTCCATCATAAGTCGAAACCGATTAAAAAAAAAAAAACTACACGACTGAATTTATTTAGATCTTTCACAATTTTTATAATAACACGTGCTCGAATGAAGAAGTTTATTGAATAATTTCTAATGGAAGCACATTTTTATAATCTCAATAATTAAAAGTGAACAATGCGAAAGCGGTAACTTGACCGATCGAGCTCAATCTTCCAGGGTCTAGAAACGTGAAAGCTTTTCTTTTTTCACTAAGATAACAGTAAAAGCATGAATTGCATTCCCACGGCTAACAACGTTCATAAATTTCCAGCCTGTGACCGTATCCCCCCTGACCACATCCTACGGCACGCCTGTGGTTGACCATGTGAAGGTAAATTAATATTCATCCGTAAAAATATATATTCAGATGTTTTATAACGTCCGAGCATAAACTTCTTTTTTAGACCGCTGTGAAAACCTTCGAGACTCCAGTGAAAACGGTCAAAACCGAGATTCATGGTCACGCTACGTTGGACCTGGCCAAGCCCGTGTTGAAGGTCAAAGAACCTCTCGTCCAAGGTGAGAACATTTTTATTTCTGTTTCCTCGAACAGAAGTGGCTTACACGTGAAAACTAGCGAGATCTCGAATATCGTACAGGTCGTTGCGTAACGTTTCAATTTCGAAACGTTGTAAATACATTTCATGCTGTGTCCATCAACGATGGCTTGTCAAACAGCAGTGTTGCTGTAATTTATGCACTCAGAATGTTCGGCCTTGGGAAACGTCTTTGGGAAACGTCTCTCTTGTTGTACCGTTACGTAAAATTCTAAACAGTGAAAACATTAGAACGATTTAGTACTAATATTACTGTCTCAGTTTCGACCTTTTAAATTTAAATCTATTCAATGAAGAAGTACTGATCGTCCATCGGAAGATGGCAGTGAGACGCTTCCCCAAGCGACGGATCACGTGACATCCCCACTCCGCGCTACACGTCTTCCCCTATTGGCCGAATCTCCCGCCAGAACCTAATGTCATGTGATGGAAGATCAATACATTCTTATCTATCTCCTATACATTGTTGCAATTGATCTAGAAAGTTCGTATTTTGCATAAAGATCAATAGTCTTCTTATATTTAGATTGCAAGACACAGGAATGTCAAGCCCTTCCAGGTGGTTCGGAACCCACCTTAATAAACTGTAGCTTCCGTTGAAATGATAAAAATAGGAAAAGCCCGAACGCCGGGAACCCCTTCCTTTCCAACCTGAGTATACCAATGGACACAATTTCAGGAACTCACGTCGTCACCGGAGTCAAAAGCGTCCCTACAGTGGCCACCACCCTGACGAAGAACTACGTCAGCGGTAGCCTGATCAACAAGAGTGTGCCAACACTGCACTCCACAGTGGGCCTGGTCCCCACGTTCAACGCCGTCTCCCACACCCCCTCGGTGTTCGACCATTCGACAACATTGACTGGAGCCCATGCAGACTTCTCTGGATTTGGAACAGACCTGACATCGATCCACGGATTGAAGTCGTTCAACACCGACGCAACATTCACCTCAGGATTGTCTTCCGCCCACATTGGAGGACCCCTAACCTCGTTCAAGAGCATCCCGACCATCCACCCCGTCCAGTACCAAACCTACGGAGTTCCCCACACCAACTTCCAGCTCCCAGAATCCCTCACTCACATCGAGCAACATGTTGCACCAGCTGTCAAGACGTTCGAGACAGTGACACCCGCGCCCTTCCTGCACTCAATTAAATCCGTCCAGCCACAGGTGCACCCCGTGCAGACTTTCCATACTTATCAGGCCCCACCGAAGTCTGTAGAGACCCTGACTCATGTCCATCAACCTCTGCAGCAGACTCTGACTCACGTCGCACCAGTGCACACCGTCAAGACCCTGGACACGTTGACCTATGCTCGCCAGCCTCTGCAGCAGACCGTGACTCACATCAAGCCAGTTCACACCGTGAAGACCGTGGACACATTGACTCATCAACCTCTGCACCAGACCTTCACCCACGTCGAACCAGTACACACCGTGAAGACCCTGGATACGTTGACTCATGTTCATCAACCCGTGCACCAGACCTTCACCCACGTCGAACCAGTACACACCGTGAAGACCCTGGATACATTGACTCATGTTCATCAACCCGTGCACCAGACCTTCACCCACGTCGAGCCAGTGCACTCCGTGAAGACGCTGGATACGTTGACTCATGTTCATCAACCTGTGCACCAGACCTTCACCCACGTCGAGCCAGTGCACTCCGTGAAGACCCTGGACACATTGACTCATCAACCTCTGCACTCTTACCAGCCTGTGCACACTGCGCACTTATCTCTGCCCACCATTCAGCCACATACCTCGGTGAAATCCGTCCACCATGTCCAGCCAGTCACGTCGATCAAATCCGTGAAGACTCTGACACCGCTGCACCATCTGGAATCGGTGCACACCCACCCAATCGAGTCTGTAGAGACTCCTCATCACGCAGTCGACTCCGTGGACGTCCTCCCAGCTGTCCAACGAACGCACACTTACGCGCCAACAGCCCCCGTATACCAGAAGAACGTGAACGTCCAAGTGCAGAAGGACGTCTTCAGCGACTTCTTCTCCAACCTCGGAGCCAACTTGCCAACCCTGCCATCCTTGCCCCAACTACCCTCGCTGCCATCTTTGCCGTCGTTCCAGTTCCCCACGCTGCAAACCAGTACCGCTAAACCATTAGAAGTGTCCACCGTGGTGAACACCTACGTGTCCGAGGACCACGCTAAGGACTCCATCACGGTCGACAACCCACTCTTCCGCGTTGACAACGTGCCAAACCATGTCGTTGCGCAGCACGTCACACCCTCCAAGGAGTACCTGCAACCCACCGACGCGAACGGCGGGTACGTCTATTGAGACCAATAGATCCGGACGATTCAGGGACCAATCAGTTCACACGGAGCTGTTGGGACCCGAAGAAGTGATTTCTGCGGAGCTCGCGTCTCCTCCTTAGAGTCTCTAGCGATTAGGACCGGTTGGAGGTCGTGAGAGTTCGGTGTGTATATGATAAGAATGAATGTTTCAATACACTTTGTAAGTAAATAAAATTTTTTTATTCCCTATGTTCGGTCAATCGATCACAACCCCGTCTGTGGACCAGTAGTCTGTAGACCAGGGATGGGCATTTCTTTCAGTGGTAAGGTATTGTGCAAGACTTCTCGCGCATGCGCAGCGATTTTAGCCGCAGTAAAGTTTAATTCTTGATAAAATGGGGTACCTTGAACACCCTGTAAAATATCGATACTTTCGAATATAACTGTCCCAGCGCTTCACTGCCTCGTCATTCTAATATAGATTCGTAACTGTTTTGGACGTATGTCCAAATCAGGTATCCAATCCTGTAGATTGCGTCACGTTGATCTCAGATCCGGCCGTAAAATACATCACCGCGAACAGTGGCAGGTCTTAAAGAGAGGTTGGTGGGGAAGTCGGCGTTTGAGGGGCCTCTACCGTCCCATCACTGGTCTAGACTTACAGAGAGCTTATCCGCGAGGTGTGGGGGGAAACTAACGATAAATAAAGACTATACAACTTCCTTAAATTTAATTAATTCGCAGTTTGTTCGAGGTTCGGACACTTATCCTCTAATCTGACGACTTAACAGTTTCTTAACAGTTGAAACTTTTCTAAGGCACTCAATTGTTGATAGACTGCGGGTCTCTATGTAAAATCAAAATTTTTTTTTTCTCCTACTTTTCATAATTATTAGACTGCGGATTTTTATGCATTTATGGCCTCTGAAAATTTCCAAAAAAAGGCGGAAAAAAATTTATTTACAAAAATTGTTCGGTACGAAGGGTACAAAGGGATTTCAAAGTCAAATTAAGGTTTTTTAAATGGAATGTCCTATTTTTTATACCATAAATCAACACGGTATCAAATTCTGAGTATAATAGTGTTGACCTTCATATGTCCTAAACCTAATAGTTAACGAGATATTATTCAAAGAAGAAAGAAAATGGTCAACACTATCATACTCAGAATTTGATACTCTATCGATCTATGGTATAAAAAAAAAGGACATTCAATTTAAAAAACTTAATTTGACTTTGAAATCTGCCTCCTCCACCATTCTACTCCTCAAAAAAATTAGACTATATGATTATACCCTTCATACCAAACAATATTTGTAAATAAATTTTTTTCATAACTTCAGTGCGTCACAAGATATTTCCGTTATGAGATAAACGAAACACCCTGTAGAATTTGACAGAATTTAGTACAATTTTAATTTTGTTGGGATCTGCAAATTGCATAAACATCCGCAGACTAATAATTAGAACTCAAGCCGCAGTCTAGCGATTGATAGTCGCAATCATAGAACTCGTCTATTGTTTATTCGAGTTCTACGAGTAAGATGTGGAATTAGCACTCTGAAAACGGGAGCTATTTCGATGGCCCACTACCATAATCGGCATTTCTTCGGTGGGTTCATGTTCGATCCCACAGGACATTGCCAAGCCTTGCTGAACTCCTCGGAATTCTTCAGCACACCATGAAGTCTCACGTGCCCCGGGCAATGGGAATCCAGCAGCATCCACTCGAGAGCCTTCGACGTGTAGGTTTCGCACCACAACTGAAACAAATTGCAACTTATTCGCTGACATTAAACACTGTCAACCAGAAGCGACTCGAAAAATTAAGTAAATAACATTCCATCAAATATTCATGAACGGAGAATGAATGTTTCGTGTGTCATCATAAATAACACATTAATATGTTGTCGTTTAGGGGAACGTTCGCTTCATAATTTATTTTCCGGCCGCATACCGATACAAAAATAACCTGTTCGGCGTGAATTAAAATTTTAGATTTGTCACTGCGTATGTGCAAAAAAAAACTGTTGAAATGATCATCACAGTTTTAGTGACTTTCCTTCGCTCGCGGCTTACGTAATGTTGTTTCTGATAATATTAGCTCGACACGCTGACATGCCTCGTTAAGTACAGTCGGTGATCAGCTGATTAGTGTCACTCGCATAAATTGACAAATTCGAAACAATCAATTTTTCTATTCAAATTTAACTGCACAATTTTTATTATTTCGTCATGAATAATTGATCCGATGTTTGAAAATTGAAATGCATTTAGAAACACTATGGGCAACGTTATACACCATGTGAGATTAATTTATGGACGTTCCGTTATGCAGATGCAAATCACATATTTCTTGTATGGGGAATTTATTGGACACATGTTGAAAAACAGCAGAAAAATATAAAACCAATAAATTAATCTAAGACAACATAGAAGAAAATTTAATATAGAAGAAAATGTTGGAGAAAAAAGTTGTACTGTTAAGGGAGGCACAAATATGGCGATACAAAGAAATCTTCTGATTGTTGTCGTCTTCAAGGTCTTTTGATGGTCATTGATGATTTCTTAAAGGCACCATACCTTTTCAACTTCAATACTGTTTTAGCTGATATCAAGGCAAGTTCAATGTTTCACTGCTTCATCGCCGCCGATTAAACATTAGATCGACGACGAAGAAAGTCCTCGATTAATATTCACAAATCCGCGATTTCAAATTTGGCGAAACTTTCATCGAAGGGAGAGGGGTATTTATTTAATGGTTGTTTCTAAAAGTCTGTCTACGATTTGCATAAGCATTCGGCAGTCTAATTACGAATATCGACGAAACCGATCTCTCGGATCGACCGAGCGTTGGATCCTCGGCTAAAAGCTTTCGTCGGAAGAGCATCAACGATTCAGACTCGAACAGCGAATCTCCATCAACGGCTCGGCCGTATTGAGTAATCCGGAACGAGAGCCGCATTGGCATCTTACGTGCGCGAAACCGAGGAAAACGAGCTGCTCGTGAGTGAGATGAGTGAATCCCGGAAGTAGGGGCTCTTGACCGTGCCTGGCCTTCCATCTTTCGTAAGCGATCACTGCCTCCCTAAGGCCACCATTATCCGCTATGTTCTCGCCCAATGTTCGCTCGCCGTCGATGTAATCGTCTACCTGCGGAGAACAAATTCGTCATCGACCTCTCGACACCCAGACAAATCGATTCCGATCGATCGCTCGAACGAGAAACACTTGAGCATCTCTCTCCAGAGCGATCGTCGAAAATATAATTGTTGTATACACATTGACATTTTTTAATTTCCATCAGATAGAATTAGACGTTGGGGACTTGCCTCCTCTTCGTAGTAAGTGTTATAATGGTTTATAAAGCATTCGGTTTTCGCTGTGTACTCGAAGATAGTCTCGTTGGTCCACCATTGTCTCACGTTGCCAACACTGTCATAGTGTCTGCCATTATTGTCGAAGCCGTGCGTCAGTTCGTGGCCAAGTACTGTGCCAATAGCGCCATAGTTTAAAGCCCTACAGTCAAAGACGCACTTTTGTAGCAGGTCGTATCAGAATCGTATAAAAATCATTAGAGCAACCTGTATTTTAATGAAGAATTGATCTTACTCTAGACCCAGTTCGTAAAATGGGAATTGAAGAATTCCAGCTGGAATAGCTGCATGCATATCAGAGAGGATGTAAATTCGCTTACATTACTTTAAGCGACAAGCTATGAAAATCTATGTGAATACGTACTTATGTGATTGAACTGGTACGTGTGGAACGCGTTCACGTCTGTCGGGTCGGTCGCCCAGCTAAAAAATCAAAAGACATACTGAAAGGAAGAAAGAAACGAAGGAAAAGACCTAAGAAAAATGACAATTTTTCTTTTTATTTCATATTCATTATTTATCGCTATTTACGTGTTACGATAATACGTATTTTTGGAATTTTTTTTGTTTTCTTTTTTGTCATTTAACAACAATTATTAAATACATGTCCGGGGATTGTCCCAGAAAAAGTTGACAACCCTGACCTTAACCCTTCTGTCAATAATCGGGTGTTCGAGTACCCAGTTTCAATTTCTTTTTATAACATCTTGAATATTCTTGTTAACAAATAATTTATATTCCTCAATGATCACACTAGACTAAAAGATAGCATAGTTCAACTTACTATGACACGTTGTTATAATTAATTTGATGAAGACACTCCAGTTCAGAGACGGACATCAGTCGAATGATCTGGAGCATATTGTTCAAGTAGTCTGTGTCCGAGAGCTCTATCTGAAAACAAGTTAATTTTCTTGACCGTGCTCCATTCAACAAAATATTAGTTTGTCGCATATGAAATGTCGAATTTTTAACAGTAACCTTGAGAACAAACATAATCTAATCATATTCGTAATCACCATATTCTGTCAATAAATTTCAAATCTCTTAATTATTCACAAGATTGTCATCGGTATTTTGAAGTCATCACCGTCGACGAATAGAGTGTTAACTCATATTTTGACGAAATATTGCATAATGCTATCGTAAATACGTAATTTTTCCAATAGTATAAAAAGGATACTTAATACTTATCAATCACATTGATTCACATTGAAATAAATTTTATTTAAAAGCAAAATTGGATATCTAAATAAAAATTGAAGAGGTAACACCTTGAACACCAGCTTTTGCACCAGCTTTGCACATCTCGTATGCACCAACCTATATAATTAGCATGATATTAATAATTAACCGTCCCTTACGCCTTCGTAATATTCATTGAGATCCTCTTGATCGAACAGCCAGTCAGGGAATCCAATCTGCGACTGCATCTTCCGATTTTTCTCCAACGTGGCTGCTTTTGTCTGCTGGTCCATCCAGTCTGTTTTTGAAATCAGCGAGGCGAACGCTGCCTTTATGTCTCCGAGCATCTCGGACACCTTTTTGCCCTTTTCTTCGTGGAAGGACGGTTCCACGTATAACCAGGAGACAGCCATCCCTAAATTATTACGGACCGTGTTCAGATAATACTCGAATTCCCCAATAAAATACCAACAAAACTGGCCAGCGTTTCGATCCTCGCAGCCTTGATTTACATTCTAGAATTACGAGAATCTTCACTGACCCATCAGCTCGTTCACCGCGGCCGCGCAGAGGATCGATTTCGACACGCCGATCTCGACGCTGGTCACCTCCTTCACATATTTCTGCCAGATGACTCTCAGGTTCTCCGATGAGTGAGGAACCACGATGTCGACTATCACCCACCAAATGTACGTTTCTGAAATGTATCAAAATAAAGGACAATCACAGGTCAAGTTCTGAACTTCACAATGGACATCACCCAAATTTATACAGGATATGCAGGGTGAATCACCTGAATAACTTTTTAATTTATTTATTCCTAACCAAAGTTTATGTAACTTTGCTGACATGATCTATGGACCAAAATAGGGAATACACTTAACAATAATTACTAAATGTATAAGGTATGTAAAAAGTGGTTCGTGAAAGTATAACAATATATTCGAATATATGTGTCGCAGATCTCAGGAACAAACAGATTCACCTAAGTCCTCCTGTTCGAAGGTAGCGAGCATAAGAGCGACGTGCTTGAGGAACTCCAAGTCGCCGACGAGGAGCTTGTCCTTCCCGTCCAAGTCGATCGTGTCGACGTCCTTGAAGACCATCTCGATGAAAGGCCGCCACAATGGTTCCGGCGTGATGGTCGAATTCACTTCTTTGATGTAGGCGTCCGTCAGCATCTGTAGCTCGTCGGCCGTCATGTAGTCAGCGTCGGTGGGGTCGTCATCCCATATAGTCTGATTACTTTCCAAACGAGATAACTAGGGCAAACGATAATTCGCATGATCAACCGCCATGCCTGTCAATCCGTTTTGTGATATCATACAAAGATTAGGTATACTCAGTAGCGCGTGTTCAAAATTAAATAAATTAACTTTCTTCTTCTACTGTATGGACTAGTCCACTAAGAATTACTTATTTTTGTAATTCTAAATTTGAGGTGTGCATTTTCAAGGTAAAAGAATGCTCTTCATCTCAAAAAAAAAACTTTTCGAAATATCAAATAATCCGGCAAGGTACACAAAAGAAAATTAGCAATTTCTTCTATCGAAAGTCATATTCACAAAATGTTCAATTTTAAATGCTCGTTTTAATTATAATGTATCGACATTTACGGCATTGTTAAACATTTAAAAAGTACTGTATATGCATTAAATGACTCACTAAATAGACAGCGTTGGACAACTCGTGAAGAATGGCGACCACACATTCGAGCATGACTTCGTCGAGGAATGCGATGTCATCGTCCGCGGGACAGGAGTCCACAGTGCCATTGTTGATGACCTGCCTGATGACGTCGGTCATGTAAGTCAGTTCTGCTTTCTTGTATTTGCTCGGCTCCTCGTCATCATCATCGTCATCGTCATCGTCATCCTCATCTTCCGTGTCGTCCTTCAGCTTCCGTAAACGCGATCTGATCGAGTGCAACCGCTTCTCCAGCTCTTTATCGCTGTTCGACCATGTAAACACGACGCAGGTTCAGAATTCTCAGCCGTCGCGCCGGAAGCACGCGATTAGGATTCTACAAATAGCCACCGGCACCGGCGCGGCACGGCTATTCAAATCATTTCACGTGATCAAGGACGCAAGGCGTATCCTTTTTATGCTAGCTTCAAGGACTGTTTTCCCGGGGGACACGCGAACAATCGTTCGTATAAACCGTGATCGTTAATGATTCGAATCACTCGGTGTTTAGCGCACCGAGATATACATCTCTTTCCAATATTTACTCCATCGATCTCGAGGGGAGCGGCTGTTGTCTGTAGATGCTGTGATAGACCGCACGTGATATCGATCACTCTCCTTTGACAAACTAAACGCAAATAGAACTAACTGGCGCGAGCAATTGCGGCATCGTACCTCCTCGACGTTTTTGTCAATTTACGTAAACTTCAGGGAATATAACCACATTTTTTTTCCAAAATTAAAAAAAAAAAAAGAATTTGTTTACATTTTTCGACATTATAAAGTTAATTATCGAGGTGGAGAAAATGATTTCATAATAGCCCTTATAATCCTTTCGGAATAAAACAAAAAGAAATGTAGCTCAATCGGACCAACAGTTCCTCAGATAAAAATTCCTAAGTGAGTCCCGTTTTCGCCAAAATGGCCAAAATGACTTAACCCCCCAAAAGTGTTCTCAACGAATAAAAGTGAACCAGATTGTACTTGGGCAAAGGGTTGCTCATGATGGGAGTGTCCAGCAGCATAATGTTCTTCGTGGTGTTCCGTGGATCAGGAATCACGTCGAACCCGAAGAAGACGTCCCTTCCAAGAACTTTCTTCACTCTAGCCATCTGCTCGATGTAACCACTCGTTTTGTTGGTGAATAAGGCTGGTACCACTGGTAAATTGAGCTTCTCGAACAGCTCGAACAGCGGCGCGAGTCCCAACTCGTTCAGGGCGTCTGAAAAAATTAAATTTGGAACCCATTTCAGTAATTCTTCAATCGGTGTCCCGATGCTGTAGGGACACTATTTTTTTTATGACTGCGTCTACCGCGCCGACCGTGCATAAACTTTAATCGAGAGCCCGAGCATAATATTTCTGGCATTTTTCTGATTAAAATAACACCAAACACTAGTTCTTGCAATCGATGCAGGTCGATTCTATTTTAATTTCGATTTTAATGAAATCTATTCTAAATATTGTGTGATTAATTAACGAGGACTGTAAGATAAAGAATAAATTGCTGAACTAAATACCAACGTCCACGCAGCTGTTGTACAATATCTTAGCCTGGCTAACGGCCCAGGGTGCATTGCTTTTGGTACTATTGTCTCTGAGAAGTTCCCTAATCTTTCTATAAACTCGATCTCTTCGTTCCTCGAACCACGAATTCGTTACACCAGTGTCTGGCACAGGATGTTCTTCAGGCCACTTTCCACAAACGTATCTACAGAATATACAATTACAACAATACAGTTACAATAATTACAATAGTACAGTTATAACAAAAACGTTTATACAAGTACATTAATAACAGAAAAAATATATAATGCAAATAATCGACGTCTAAGGATTTCTTAATTTTTCAATTGCAATAGCACACTCATGAATCAATCCCAAGAATGGAATTGAATCATATCTGTTAGTATTGTTTAAAGGAAGATTCGTAAGCTTCTTTTTGACGTGTCGCAGAGTTGTATAGTGTGACTCGACACATCAGAGAAAGAAAAATGTAAATGAAATGGTTTTTTATATACACTACCGCTGATGGAAGTATGGACACTTTGTTAAAAAGTTAAAATAATCATTCATAACGTGTGTAGATATAAAATATCTTCATGTTGTCATCCCTTATTTACCAAATAATGAGTCACTAATATTTTATTTTCTTAAGTAGTATTCATAAATATAGTAATATACATAAATTTTTATACGCGTTAAAAAAAAAATGCCCCAATTCTGAAGCCCAGCTCTGGACACTCGTACAAGAGACTACACCGGATGAAATAACAAAAATATTATGTAATAATAAATGCCAAAGTTGAATTTTTCGACGAAAAGAACATTTAGATTTAAAAGTTATCAATTTATTTCCGGTTGAATATTGTTTATTTATTTATGCATAGCTGTTAATTTTATGCTTATGAAATGAAAAACTGATTAGGAATGAAATCATTTTGCGCTAAACATATTTTGTTTTTATTTGTTTTCTTAATTTTCAAGTATTCATACTTCCATGAGCGGTAGTGTATATTTGGTCCTTCCTTTATTTATTTAATTTCTTATTTTTTAGGTAAAACATCAATCAGTAAACAATATTGTTTAAAATAAGTAGCAGTCAAGGAACTGTCCTTTGAAGTAAAAAATAAAAGACTTAAATTAGTAGGGAGTTGTTCGCAATAAAATTGAAAAATAATTCGGAGTGCAAAGGGTTAATAAGTCGTCTACTATTTTATGCGAATGGAAACGTAAAGTGCATTCTACAGCGCGTATGTATATCATAAGATCGATAAATGATTGGACACACGTGTACTCACTTATAAAAATCGTCGCAAGGATCTACGGACGTGTCCATAGATTCTTTCAAACTAGCCGCTAGAGAAACAAAAGTCTTATAGAATAGTGTCCCCCATTTAATACTTCATGGTCGTATCTTCGTAAAATGTGAAAAGAATTAATTACCGCGATATGAATAGAATATATTTTAGACTCACCCATACGGACACACGATTGAGATACGCAAAGCTTCACCGGTTTGCGGGTGAAATCTGCGAAAACCCAACAACAAAATTACACACACACCCACGGAGCATCTGTCCAAAATTACTAAAATCATTATTTTATTTATAGAAATATTTTTAATCGCGCGCGCGCGCGCAAACTAAATTAAACGGAAATTGTTTGAAATCGAAATGATTATTCAGGACTGCGATTCAAATTGTTCAAAATTACTAAACTAATTATATTCTTCTATATTTTATTTGTAGAAAGATTTCTAATCACGCTAAATCAAAGGGAAATTGTTTCGAATCGGAATGAGAATTAAGGAATGCTATTCAAATGGTTTTTATACAGATATGATCACAACGTTTTATCTTCCTTAATTCCCAAATTAATTATAAATGCGTTCTCAACAGCGCGCATTACAGGCTGTTAAGATCTATCAAAACGGGCTATGATGAAGTATTACGAAGATTCCAATCTCCGCGGGTTTAATGAACTGACTCAGCAAAAGCTAATTTAATCACACGGGTCTATCAAATTACTATGCCTTTTTTGCCTCGAACAATGCAGATTCCATTGGCTATGCAATTAATTTAAGCAGGCATGAAGGCAACAATATAACTACAAGCAAATTTATGCAAAATCTTTTTCGAAAATTGCATAAAGAATGAGGCGAAACTGTGCTTACAGCAACTTTCGTATTTAGACAATGCTTTGCTACATTTTGGAAATTGAAATTACCAAACATGCAGAAACCAACGCAATCATTTAAACAATTTTTAAACGAAACAAATTTTCAATGCGTTGCATTAATCTATTAATTTATAAATTGTAATATTGAATTCATAGTTTAAATTCAATATGTAATCCGGATTTAATGAACAATGGAAAATAAACAAGCACAATTGAAAAAATTAATTTGCAATTATTCACCGTGCAATTGCAGGTACTTACATAATATAGAAATCGTTAGTGTAGCTATGAGACAGAGAGCCGTGAACAGAAGCAAGAGAATTATCACGCAATTCGGAACGTATCTCCGCCTCTTGAAGCTGAAAAGGGGAACAGATCGAATTGTCAGTTTTGATCGACAGGCGTAAATCTCTCGATCACTTACTAGGCACCTCTGGATCTTATCGGCACCAGGTTGGCGTTGCTGGCGATCGTGTAAATCGATTGCGCTTCATCCTCTGAGAACAAGGAGAGGAAAATGAAAAATGATGATAACGACTTAACCAATTTTTAAGTGGGGTGATTGTGTGTTCAGTTTTGCTTCTAGAACTGTCCATAACCATCCCACAATTTCTCAATTTCTTTTTTCCATCAAATGCCTCACTGTGCACCGATTTCTCATCTGTTGCAGTGTACGCGAACGCATCCGGGAGATCAGTCAGAATGACAGACCGTGTAATCCGAAGTGGCCCCGACCATAAAGGCATGAATGACAGTACATCTTGATTACAGGAAGAAACAAAAGGAGGGCAGGTATATCCCGGCCGGCATGGCAGCCCTAAGCGAAGTTGAAGTTTCTGAATGACGGTTCCGGAAGCGGAACTCGACGGTCGCAACGAACGTCTGAATTTGTTGGAAGTGTGTACCGGCAGGTTATAGCGAACGAAGAGGAACGCCGCAGCGTCGCGACGCGCCGACCAGGAAGAAGCGAATGAAAAGTATGTATAAATATACTCACTGCGCTCGTTCATGCTGAATGGCCCACTGACCGGATCGAACTGACGACACTGAACAACCTCGAGGGACAACGAGCCATCCATACGTTCACATTTTCCTGGTTCGCCAGTGGTTCTCGTCACGACGTCCCACAGCTCGTCAATTTTCGCCGGGACCGTCGTTACGTTCACCCCGGCAGCCATGTGTCGCGCTCCATTAGAACGGCAAGTCGCGCTGACTATACCCTCGTGAAGTTTTAATGAAGCCCCGCCTCGGACCTGTTGGCAAGTTTCGCGGTTCAACGGGAATTTTCTGCGTACAATAGGAAACTTCTCCCCACCCTTGATCGCCGCGACAACGGGAAGTTACCGCGAATTCGGAAATTAACGCAGAAACCACCTCGCGAAAGCGTGTAATTCATGCGAGCGCGGTCTCGGTCTCTCACGTTGCTTGAGAAATGCGTCTAGATCGCCGCGGATCGAGAATAGAGAACGCGCCGACGATCACAGGAAAGACCACAGTGGATAATCACGTTATTACAGCAAAAAAATAACAGGAAACTAGAGTTACGAGCATAACTGACCACTAGGCTGCGGATCTTTATGTACAATAAAAATTTATTTTTCTTTAATAATTTTTTAGAGGGTTGAAAATTATACATTGATGTTTCCGAATTCTCTTCGCCTCTAATCATGTTTAAATTGGACTTATTACCATTACCATACGACTAATGGACCATTTTTGTTATAAATGCATCAAATCCGCAGTCTAATAAATCACACAGACTTTAAATCAGTATCACCTTTTTATGATTGGACCAAACGACTTCAATTTCTCTGTGAGGCTAGAAGGATTGGTTTCGTAAACTCATATAAATTATACATACACGTTCTGAAAATTTCATTGAAATTGGTTAATTGGTTTACGAGTTCTGCAGTGTTTTTGACAGGTGAGAGCAGAACCGCCGCACCGCGCCGCGCCGGTCCTTGCCGCCTCCCCTCCGACCTAATCACCAACCAACTAATTAAGTATTCTGCTCGGTAAGCGACGCGCGACCGTCGCTACAAACCAATATAGCGGCGCCCTTACCTGTCAAAAACACTGCAGATTGCTCAACTTTAAGCAAGCATAACTCCTGAACCATTGATCCTACAGGATTGAAACTTCGATCTGCATCCGCCCCGAGCACCAATCTACTGGATTACAACCAAATACATCATAATTTAAAGGAGGAAGGCACAAATTTTGAGTCCGGTAAAGTAAAGAGCAGCCAAATGATTTTATAAGAATTGATTGCATATAAATATCTTTAGTAGAACGCGTATTATAGATATATACATGTAATAGCAGCCGTACAAAGTCTTTCTTCATTTTTCTTTTTTACTTTTAAGGCTCGGTAGGTTTAGTGTTAATAATCCATGACGTAATTAGGTTCCCTAATCGACACGGTACAGTACTTGCTCGTGAAAGATTAAGAGCACCGGAACAGCTCTTTCGAATCGACCTTCGAGGCAATCGACTCGTGCAGAGTTGATCATTAAAACATGCCGTGAAAGCAGTGATCGATATAACCGTTGTTCACAATTTAAAGAAAGTTCCCTTCCGTTGGGACGAACAGTCTAGACGCATAGTCTAGACATAGACCATAATGCGTAATACAAATTACGATATTGCCGGAAATGGATTTCCACGAACTCTCGGGCAGTATATGTATATGTATGTACATTAGCCTACGAAAGTCGTAATTTGCATAGGTAAAATTCCAGCGAAACGATTGCACGTTCGACACAGCTGCAGTTGATATTTTTCCTGAATAATCGCAACGTATAGCAACGCTCGAACGCCTTCTACAGAGTTCTACTACGTTACACAGATTAACGATAAAGCAATCCACTCTTCTGCTTTGGAAGCGTACGGCTACTTGGAGAAAGCGGAAAATAAACTGTGCGAAATGTGCGAATCGCCATTAGGTCGTAATCGAATCAGCGAAGAGCATCTCGCGAAACAAAGTGGTTAAAAAAAAAAAACGTGTAACAGAAAATCAATGCGTGATAATGCTTCGTTGCTGGCCATGAATTTTTACGAAAATGTAAGTCGAGAGCGCACTTAAAGTCGCTTCGAGTCACGTGATAGCTCAAAAGTCTTAGGACGCCCTTTTTAAAATTGCGCCAGAAACTTGAATTATTTTAGATCTCATAAGCACTATTTTACTAGGTAATGTGTAAAAAATCTATATATATATATATATATCACTTATAAATCTCAAAATATGTGTATCATTAGACTGTGATGAAGTATGAGCTTTTGATAAATGATTTCTTTTTATGAAATTTTTGAATTAACTGTTATTTATGGTCTCTGTTTTAAGACATCGATAAAATCCGTTCGGTAATCAACGAAAATCGGTGTCCGAAGGGGTGGCTGATCGATCGACGCCATTATCGCAGGATGACCAGCAGAATAGGCGAATAATATAATCGAGGTCTTTCGTGAAAATAGGTTGACAGCGTTGACATCGCGAGTCAACTTACTATAGTCGCGATACAAATTGTTATAAAAGCTATATAAAACTGCGTGGCAAGCGGTGTTGCAAATATTCCAGTAATTACATCGCATAAATTAACATTCCTGAATTGGAAATTTTCAGCGTTCACTTCGAGAAATGACCGGCGCGGGTTATGAATTTGCAAATCTCCCTTTCGATTCTTGTATTCTGCGAATGCTTCATCATAGAAATTGAGATTACCAAAACTGCAGAAACCAACGTTGCATTCGTTTAAACAGTATTTAACATAGAATTTCTTCAGATTTTTAAGAGTGGGGTCACATAGTTGAAGAAATCAAAAACCGGTAATTTAAGAGGGTCCTCTGGCAGAATGTTTATATTGAGAATAATTACAATGATTATTGTCAGTGTTTAAAAGCGAAGAATGTCTGGATGATTGGAAGCTGAGCGGTCAAACACTTTCTGGATCCGCAAAAAAGGCAATAACTTCTTAGAATACGGAATCGAGCGCATTGTAGATGGTAATTATGAGCATGTTGGGTAACAGGTATGTATAAGAAATCCACGTTTTTCCAGTCGATTTCTGTTTGATATATTGTTTATTCTAATGATCGGGTGTGTTAGGTTCCGTTCGGTCATAGGAATGGAATCGAAAGGCATAATGTCACGGAGTATTCTAGTTGTCAACTGAACGAAATGGCCCGCAGCTATTCCCTCCGGCGACAATGTCGTTGCGAGTCAGCCCAGAAATTTTTCTATCTTGCGATTTCTTCGCTGACCACCTTCCGAGCGTTCCCAGAGTACAAGAATCGAAAGGGAGACTTGCAAATTCATTACCCGCCGGTCATTTCTCGACGTGAACGCTGAAAATTTCCGATTCAGGAATGCTAATTTACGCGATATCATTTCTGGAACATTTGCAACACCGCTTACCCCACGCAGTTTTATTTATTTAATGTAGTCATTTCTATTTCTATAATGAAGCAAAGTTGTATTACACAATGTTTCGCCTCATTCTTTATGTATTTTCCGAGAACTATGAATTTAATAGTGTGATTTATAAATTAATCTACAATATTTCCAAAACTTGTTCTGTTCAACAACTTTCACAACTTAATTCGCAAGAAATCGGCATTTCAACATTTTTTTATCTCGGTTTAGAAGCTAAAAATTCTGAAAAAATTGTATATTAACAACCATAACTAGATGCTAAAACTTTAAAAATATAAGCTTAGTATCTCATGTCTGCTACACAATGTCTTTTTATTTTTTAAAATTCTAAAATATTAATAGCTAAAATAAATAGAATTTTATAATTTTACCATTTTTCTTAACATTTTCAGGGGTCATGTTTACATAAAGATCTCCAGACAAAAATTGTTTACTTGATTGCAGGCCCGCGGATACGAGCACGCATAATAATTCAGAACTTAATAAAACATCTGTATCTGATGGTTAGTATCTGAACGAACAGTATCAGCTATCTGATGGTTAGATAAAAGCGGTGTAAAAAGGTTTTATTTGATGGCAGGCGGCGAACGCGAGCACGCAATGCGCGAAACGCAAGGAAACGGCGATCCGGCATCGCGATATCCGGAAAAGATGAGCGTCGTTAGAGAAAACTCTCGGAACAATAGAATTTCCCGGGGAACTGCTCGCGTTAATTGCTTCTGGCTGCTAAATTCCGTAAGAGTCATTGAAATTCGCGCGTAATAATGTAATTAGCCGGCGCGCTAGGCCTTTCCGCGATCCTCGAGCCATTTTCCTCGGCACTGCTGGCCACTCACCGTGAAAAATGGCCCGCGGAGAGCACCGACCGTAATTTATTATGCGAGATTACGGGTGTCAAGCCGATTACGCAACCGGTAGAGAAACACGGGGCGATCGATGGAACGCGTGCGATCGACGTACACGGAAGCGCGTTTGTATCGCGGGAACGATCGCCACGCGATTCGGCCATTTTCCGGTTCGCTTGTGCGGGAATACGATGCTCCGTAATCGCTGAATTTTCTGGCAATCTTTTCGATTCCTGCCGCGCCGATCTTTTAACATGCCGTCAAATTTTTTACGTGAATTTTTATCGGTTCTGGGATGACTCTACCAATTACTGCGGTGTCATGCTTCGATCGCAATTTATTTTCATATTTCGTATTCCTGATTTATCAAAAAATGATTTGTGTAAGCATTTTATGGAAGAATTATTGCTCGAAATTAATCAGAAATTATTCATATCTACACTCGCGAGGGAAGAATTGAATGATTGAAGAATTTCAGGGAAGAATTATTGCACGAAATTTCGAGATTTCTTATGGATGTTTGATTTTGATTATGATTATTCTGATGAACGAAGCAGCGTATCACTTTTCACAGTCAAACAATTTTCTTCCGCTTCATTTGAGTTCGCGAAACAAAGAGATCTCTATGTTACGGGTGCTCGGGATTTTTTCCGAGAACGAAAACGAAAGCGAGAATAAATCGCTGGAACCGTGGCAGACACGGCGGAGGAAGTTTTCGAATGAATCAGTCGATTTCACAGTGCGGGAATTTTCTCCGAACGTCGTCGGCGAGCAGAAGTAAATCGGCGAAACGATTATCGCGCGAAAGGAAGTGTGAAGTTACACGATAAATCTCGCGTCGGTGAGCAGAACTCTCGAAGTCTCTGAATGAATTTCATTGATCTCGAGATGACTCATTTCGCCTTTGCATGATTCTTTTCCTAGTTCCTTTATTTTATCGACGACGGCTGCGTCATGCTCTTGGGTTAACAATTTACGGATTGGCGCTTTCACGTTGTGCAAGTGTTACGGCACGGATGACCGAGTGTTCCCGTTGTTTTGCCAGTCTTTTTCGAACAAGTGCAATTAGACTAATGGTCGCCCGGCATGATCGATACTTGGAGCGGTAATTGCGCGTTCGAGGGAAACGAATTTTCGATGAAACAGCGAGTGAGAAATAGAGAGAGAGAGAGAGAGAGAGGAACGGAACACGTAAATTGAATTAGGATAGGAACGATTCGTTCGAGCTACTGCACGTTTTATTAATCGCCCCGATCGTCCAAACAAACTCACTCCCTGGAACGCTTAGGAAATGAGCGAACGCCCCGCCGCCCCGTCACAATGTTGTCACTCGGTACATGAAAGATTCAACGGGATGGATAAAAGTCGTAACCGCTCGTCATCGCTCTACCATTGTTCCTTCGTGTAGAGAGATCACAATTTTTCCAGGACGTCTGCCTCCACCGGAAGAACGTTCAAGACACTTCGAACAACATCTGCATGGAGGAATTAGGAAGCTCGACGGCCCAAAATATACGGAAACGAAACAGGTCGACGTCTTTTTCTCCCAGTACAATGCACTGCCAGAACAATGGCAGCGGGTTGAACGTTCTGTTTGCGCGACTCGTTTCCCTGGCGACATTCGATTGATTTCTATCATGGCTCTTCCCCGCCGCACGCATCCGCGGAATATGCAGACACCTGTCAACCTCCTTATAGAAAATTCCGCACGATCAGCATGAACGAAAGTTATCTCGAAATCCTCCATTAGCGTAACGATCTAGCAATTCTTCTGAGGGGGGTAGTCTCGTTTCTCTCGATAATGCAAAAAAAGTGTTTTTCAGTAGTCAAAAGCGCTAGATATTCGGAAGCATAAAGCTGCGATTTAAATTTCGATTTAAATTCGGCGGCTGAGAGTTGAATTTGAATTTAGATTCAAATATAATGATTGAAAGTTGAACTTCCACTTAGATTAGCTTACTGAGCGTTGAATTTGAATTTAGATATAAATATAGTGATTGGAAGTTGAACTTCCATTTAAATTGCCTTCCTGAGAATTGGATTTGTGACTTTAGATTTAAATATAGTGAGATTAAAAGTTGAACTTCCATTTAAATTTACATTATTCGGCAGCATAATTTCTATTTTCATAAAGCTGCGTCAGCTAAATTTATTTTGATTTTGCATAAAGATCCGCAGGCTATAATACTATTAACCCCTTGCCGTACCATTTTCTTTACAGTTACATGGATTAAAACGTCTTTGTCGAAAAAAATGTTGTACGCTTAGAGTTTAGAGGAAGGGTGGTAGGCGGTAGGTGGTAGGTAAACGGCGAAATGAAACGACGAGTACTCCGTTGTTTATCACAAGACATAAAAATTAACTTTTATTAGAAAATAAATAAAAGTGTTGCAAAAGTATGATCAAGGGTGGGGGCGGGGGGTGGGCTGGAGATTGGCAGACGGAAAGAAGAGAGGAGGAGAATATACAGCGGAAGCTCCGACGTCGTGGTGTCCTCTTCAGGAGGGTGGTACGAATGCAATCTACGGGGGTAGTTGGAGCGAAGGGGGGTTGAGATTCGCTCGAGACCTGTTTATCTGACTGTTCTGGAGAGGGAAGACGACGAGAGCAAATTTGTCGGTGAATTGGTTGCCTGGTTCTGGGTGTTGGCTAGCCGATCGTCACGACTGCTGGAGGTCGCGTCCTTGTGCCCTTCTGCTGGATAATACTGATCGAACGCGTCCGACTATGGCCCGCATCGACCGGGTCTGCGATGACCCGGGACGGACGACTGCTTTAGGTCCAAGTTGCTACCCCGATCTTGCAGATGGACATCGTTGCTGCCGCGTGTAAATGTTCCTATGCCTCTTTCCCGCCGAGAGAATTTCGATGATTGGCCGTGGTTATCGTTATAGATCGCAAGGCGTCGCTACATCAAGCACCTCGGGACGGCTCGTCCAGGACCAGGGTGCGCCACCCTGGACCAGCGAGGTCAGGTGGTGCCGTACGGTACCTTAATCCCAGGGATGGTGGACGGGGGCCTTGACGACCTTGACGGGCTCGACGTACGTCTCGTGGCTGATCGCATGAGGCGTGATGATGTGCGGCGCGTGGTACGGGATCCTATTAACGTTGGCGTGGACCTTGATGGTCAGCGGCTGGGGGTGTGGAGCCGGGATCGACTGCTGCTGAGGGACCTGGAGCACCTGGTGCACCTCCGGATGCGCCTGCGGAGATCCATCAGTTAATCAATCCCGTCACGATACACGAAAGAAACGTCAGGTGTTGTGTGGAACTATTTGTTCAACTAAATCTTGCCGACTAATTAGTAATTACGAATCGGTTGAGTAACAATGAAAGAGCTCGTTGCAGTGGTTCGATTTCAGAGCAACGAATTGAGTCACGGGTGGCTGCGGCCACAGAAGCAATCTGTAACAGCTGGAGTTTCGTCAGCGAGTTCGCGAATCCCTCGCAGAAACATCGTTAGATGAGGACCGGGGTTCGATTCCGCTTCCAGAGCGACTGGAAAGTCACGTTACATGACTCGTAACAAGCATGCGGCTGGTAATCATGGGAAATGAGCAATTATCAGATGTAATGATCATGAGAGAAATTGGATTAGGTGATCAGCGCTGAGAACACGAGTGTGCACCCAGCGGAGCTGATCGGGACTTCCTCGGACAGCGTCTTCCTCGAATGATCGAAATATGGTACCTGAAGATGATCTGGATGATCGCCGTAGGAACAAAGAATAGAATCATATCGTTCGTGGAATTTCGACCTAGAGATTCGATGCTGAGGACTGCGGTAGGCAAACTAGAAGAGACTCTGAATATTATGATGTCTGGATGATCGTTGTTCGTGAACGGTAGCGCGAGACTTAGCTGTGACCGATCGTCGTGTCTGTCGTTTTCGTTAGAAATCGTCTTTTTTTCGTTACCTGAGCCACCGCGACCTTCACGTACGACGGTTGGGCAACCTTCACGTAGGAAGGTTGCCAAGGCGCAGGGGCTGGCCAAGGTGCAGGCGCTGGCCACGGCTGCGCAACCTGAGTGGTTCAAAATCACCGATACGTTTCAACCTGAATACTTTTTTTAATAGAACTTTGTTACATTTTGGTTATTGTCCACCGAGTTGCGTCCAGTTACTCGGTTTCACGAAGAACGATGGAAACAGTGAGAGAGATAGAGAGAGAACAGGATTAAACGAGAATAGAAGAGAATGCTGAAGAGAGATGACGTTAGACGATTAGAGAGAGAGAGAGAGAGAGAGAGAGAGGACGCTGAAGGACCTCCTTTTTTTGGAGCTATTCCTGCGAGGTCCAAGTTTTGTCGAGCTACTTGGACGTCCGAACTAATGAGTGATTAATTGAAGACTGATTAGCGGTGTGAAATCGACGTCGAATTAATCCGTCTTGAGTTTCATTCGATTCTTCGCTGGTCTACGTTAATCGTTTTAGTTGATACTTTCGGGTCAAGTCTAGGATTACTGGTCACCCTCGTTACATGTCGCGGCGCAGACCCGAGTGCTGAATATCCAACGAGGGAATACGTTTGCTGGTGACAGGCTATGTTAGAATTATTCGACAGCGGATTTTATGCATTTATAGTAAAAATGGATAAGTGTAATTTAAAACAGTGAAAACATTAGAGGAGAATTAACATTAGTTCCGCTGTCTATATATTATATATAATTTGATTATTTACATATAATTATGTGAAAGAAGAAATTAGTGGAAGTTACTCTGGTTACTATATCCTGATGTTCGAGAAACGATTAGGCAGTCTACCTGTCAGACAGCTGGTTAGGTAGCATTGTTATTGTTATATTTATATGTAATACGTGTTATATATTGCGTCTGCACGATCTAATAAGTAGAAAAGAAATCGTTACGTTTTTATGTCTGCAGAGTGCACACAGACTTTCGTTTAAACGAATGTTGAATATCATTAGAGAATTTCGTTATGAAACATGCTGTAGTTAAATCGAGTTTCAGTTTGTAGTATTAGAAACTATGTGTGTATTCTTCGATCCATTTGAAATTTAAATTCGAATACGAAAAATTTTTGAAAGTTTTACTTACCGGAGCAGCCCATGGAATTCCGGGGTGGGCACTGGCGACGGCCATGACGGCGAACAGAACAATCTGCAATTGCAATGCAACTCAACAATGGTTCCTGCACTTATTTACTCACACAATCATTTTTTTTCAGACATTTTTTGACTTTTTGCGAGAACGTGAATTTTTATAGAGAACGACGAAATTAATTTTTATTTGGAACAACAAAATGAATTTTTGCATGAAACAACAGAATGAGGTTTTATATGGAACAGCAAAATGAATGTTTCTATAAAATAACTAAAATTATGCCTCTACTATAATTCACAAGTACCTCGACAAATTTTTAATTGAAAAATTGACGCTCTCTAGTAAGAGAAATTTAATACTGATTGTAAAAAAGAAAAATTGTTACTGGAAGATATAAATTTTGTATATAATGTGGGGAGACAGTGTATATGAAAAAAGAATAGTTCTAGGATTTGCAGAACAGTTTGAAAATTCCATTTGCTGCAAAAATTGCCACGAACCAAAGATTTGACGTACAAAATAATTTTTCAAAAAATCAGAATAAGCCTAGAATTTGCAGAACAGTTTAAAAATTCTGTTCACTTCGAGAATATCGAAACGGAGAACCAAAAAGAATCGAATTCAATCACAAAATACTTGGAACCAAAGATTCGATGTACAAAATAATATTTCGAAAAATCAGAGGAGTTCCAACATTTGCAGAACAGTTGAAAAATTCAGTTTGCATGGAGAAAATCGGAACGGAGGAAGAAACGGAATGGAGACTGTGGAATGGACAACCGGTAAGGAGACTGTAGGTCCGATATTGGAGACTAGGTGGCAGCGGTTCGAAACTTACGACGATCTTCATCGTAGGCGATTTTTCTTGTGCTGTACACGGGAAAACACTACGTATCTGAGGGGCGACGCGGTATGCTTTTATAGCGAGGCCCTGCCCAGGCCTAGGGAGTCCAAGATGAGGCGGGGGCACAACGATTGCATTGCATACGGACCCCTTTCACCAATAGCGATCGACCCTTTCGGACCCCTTATTCGGTGCTCCGCTGACCGCGGAATCGTTCTACTTCCGGTAATCGTTGGGGTATCCCTCGAAAACTCGGTGAAGCTTCCCGTAAAAGAGGACCAGAGCTTTTTGGGACGAAAACTGGAACTGGATCGCCAGCCGTTGACCTGGTTCGCGACGTTGCAACGACACACCGCTGCAACGCCGGTTGCATTGCTCGCGGTCAGAGAAAAAAGAAAACCGCAGCTTCGAGCACGCGAAAAGATTCATTAAGGAACCAACGAAATAATCAGTCGAATTTGAAATTCCCGGTCGAACGGAGAGCATTGCGGTTATGTATTGTGATTCAAGAAAACACCTGTTGCATAAGCGTGGAAAAGAATTGATCGGTCTGTCTGCGTTTTTATGAGAAGGTGAAGGGGAATATTCGACGGAGACGATGTATTTTCTGTATTATTCAACTTCTATTTCTTTCGGAAACAGACCGACCGGTTAGTGTAGATATGCACTTGGCTTTTAGCCAATGTTCAATTATTTTCTTTCCTTTGTAATATACTTTTATTACTAATTCTAGCTCCACAACGTCATCCATGCTTTTTTATTCCTTCTTGTAGCTGAAAATCTCTCTCATGAATCATGACTAATAGACTGCAGATATTTATTTCTAATTTGAATCATTTTAATGAATTAAAACGAACACAACATAATTCCGAAATTTGTTAAATCTTTTTACAGGGTTTTGTGTTTGATCTATTAATTCTGTGCAACTCTTAAACTGCGCAGACATTGCAAGATTTCCATCATACATTTAATTTATGGTCCTTACAATCAACGTAGAGTATTTTTATTCTGCAGAAATTAAACTGTGGATTATATGCAAGAATGCTGTTATGCTAATGTCCGCTTATTATAATTATTAAAAGAAGGAATACATTTAGCTTGTGGTCCTCGCAATTAACGTAGAGAATTTTTATTTTGCATAAATTTCTTGTGAAATTGTCTTTGTAAATAATGTACTGTGATATCAATAAATGATGTAATGCTTCTAAACAAAATATTCAAAATAGTCAAGTTCTTAAAAGATCCCAACAAAAAGTTCTGTGTTTCAGCATCTCGTTTTCCGCATGAATGCATAAAGTCCGCAGTCTAATCACTAGATTGCGGATCTTTATGGAAAATAAAAATTGCCTGCATCGATTGCAAGACGTAAAAACCAAATTGAATGTTATTCGTTCCCTTAATGAATTTGATAGAGGGGAAATCATATATCGACATTTTCAATTTTTCAAATTGCCCAACAAATTTGAATTTGCATAAAGATCCTTACTCTACTAATCGCGGTACTCGCAAGCGTAACATTTTAATTTTGCCTGGTGAAGGGTACAGAGAAAATTCGTTTCCTCTTCAAGGCGTGCAGGCTCTTTGCCGATTGCTTTGCAATCCGACATCGATCATCTCGGAATAGTTGGGTAGCAATAGGTGGAATTGCACAACGGAAAAAGGAACCGCGACTTCCGTCTGGGACGACGTAACCGCGCTGCAACGATGTTCCGTCGAGCATTTTATGAAATTTTCCGCTGAAATCTTGCCTTTTCCCAGTGGGTTATTAATTTTCCACATTTCGACGTGCTCCGCTAGCTTCCGACAACGGCCAATCCATCGCCGCCGGTGCTACGGAACAACCCGGTGGAAGCCGAAGCGGGCGGCTCCGGGCTTCCGCGTGAATATTTCGCGCGGACTAATTTCGCCCGGACGTTGCGTAATTTTGGCTAAAACTTCACTGGTCGAGGTAAGAAACCCGCCAGTTCGGCCGACGACAACTCGAACAACGTATCGCGATGGATCGCAAAAACCGGCGCACCAGCAACCGTTTTATTGTCTCCCATTTACGGCGGCCATTGTATTAACCAACGTCGAAACTGGAACGCGCCACGCTTATCCAAATCCGTCGCCAAAGGCTCCGTTGCCACACGAAAATGAAAATCGAAATCGTTTTCGCCGGTCATCTTCGTGCGTATACAAGAATTTATTTAACGATTACAAAGGACCATTCTGTTAGGTGTACAAATTAATTCTTCATCTTTTTTTCTTCCTTAACGTTGCATCGACACAGCTTTCGCCAGATGTAAACTACCGCTCGTGGAACTATGGACACTTTGTTAAAAAGTTAAAATAATCATTCATAACTTGTATGTATGAAATATCTTTATCACTAATATTTTATTTTCTTATACTGTCAGAATACCGCAGTTTTTAGTTATGTCACTATTCTTGCCAGGATACGATACGCGTTTATGACGAGCGCGAGTATAATTGTGCTCCTCTGAAACTTTCCACAGTATTGTATCGATCAAAGAACGAATAAATTGAGGCACACGTTCGTATCGATCAAGTCTTGTTAGCACATGCTAAACCGGAAACTTTACAATGCCATAACACAGTATAAATAGTACGCCGGTTATTGCGCATAAGAAAATTATACATATTCCTAGCAAGACAAATAAATTTCTAAAATGCATGGCTATTACGATGTTCAATTTATCACATTTCTAGTCGAGGGTTATCAATAGCTATTACGGGTAATTATGATTGTATGTTTTATCGACGACAAAGAAACGGCATCGGCGCGCTGAATGTCCTAAAAACTGTCGGCCATTTAATGGCGTCGAAGGAAGAAATGGTTGACGCGGCACGACTCTTTGAGCCTGATTTTTCTCCGGCGCGGCGCGGCATTATGCAACACGCCGAGGGTAAGAAAGCCGCGTTTCCGTGTGATCGAGCGACTCGGCGAAAATTCAGTATCAATTTTCGTCTCTCCCACCCTGTTTAGCCCAATTATCTCTCGCGTCGCTAATGGGCTGACTTTTACGACTCGCCAATTTCGTAAGCTGCTGTGAACGCTAGAACGGTGTAACCTAACGAGCCAGCGCGGTGCAGCACGGTCGTAAATGCATCTGGTTCTGAGTCGTGCGTTTCGTTTGCATTCTGTACAAACTGCACGTTACTCGTCCGAAAATTCTGCTTTTCCGAGCAACCGACTGCTTCGAACGTCCTCAAGATAAAAGAAAAATCCCAAGAAAAAGAGACTGATATCCTGCGGCCGGCTGTTTCTCGCAATCTGAACGAACAAACAGCTTCGAATTAGTTGTGAATTTGTCGACGAAGTGCGGAGAACGTCTGCTCTACATGAGCCAAAGATTTCTACGTAAGAATTATTTAGAAAATGGAGGATAGTTGGAGGTTTTGCGGAACAGTTTAAAAACTCAAGGAAAGTTCTTGTTTCCTCCTCGATGAACGTTAGCAGACTTTCAGCTGAAGTGTTTGTGATTTTCTCTATTCCTTTACTTTACTGTGAATCAATATACATGAACTCGTTTTAGGGGGACCAAAGTAAATTTTACGGCGGCTTTCGAAAATGCAGCAGCACGTCTGAACCCTTCACGGACTAACAGGTCAAATCGTTTTGCAGCAGCGCTGAGATTAGCCAACTGGACGGCGCACTCCCATGTAAAGGGCGGCTAGTTTTCTCGGAAAGGAGATCGCGCAGGCCAAAGGTAGCGAGAAATGTCGCCTTAGAGAATTCGTGCCAAGGTGGAAACTTCGCGAACTACTGCAACCTTCGCGTCTTGAAGATCACGTAGGACGTAGATGTTGACGCTGACAACGTTCGTCATAGTAAGAAACCGAAGTGACTTGGTTTCGTATCTCGTTATTTTCTGCTCATAATTACAGAAAGATACGAGATTGCTGGTAGAATTGCCCGCTGGGAGGATAATCCAGGATTCTGAAGACTGAATAAGGAGAACCGCTAATGAAACGTAGAGCTGCACGAGCAATCACGTTACGTTACTCCAGTTAATTAGCAAGCGATTGAACTCAATTCAAATTGAACCGTGCCAACAGCGACTGTATCTATATACCGAACCGTTTTGTTTTTTTTTTCGTGGTTTGACGTTAGAATGTACGGTGCACGATAAAAAGATACGCTTTCGTAAATCTTGTCAAGAACAAAGCCAGAAGAAATAATCTAATAAGAAAATATAGCAGGAAAAACGTTTCCACGATTATTTAGTTCTAATTAACAGATCGAACACTGCGAGTTATAAGTATTATTATCGTAGTGTTACGTTATTGGTTATGATTTATTGTTACGTTATCAGTTTCTGATTTCATACAGTTTCTCGGCAGGATTAAAATGTTACTATTTGGTCCAACGATGATATCCGTACTTGCATAAGGGGATAGAAGGATGTTATATAATTCATCCGATAATTATCGCATCTGATAACGTTTCGTGGATCATGGGAAAGCGCCAATGGCGAGAGACTAGCGCGTTAGGGAACCGTCTCGTTTCGTCTCGTCTCGTCTCGTCGCGTCGGAGTGTTTGCAAAATTTACTGCGATAAACAGTCGCAAAAACAGAAACCGTATGTACATATACCATATTAAGACTTCGAAAAATCATGAGGATTAGTTTTATGATTTTTCAGGAAACTTAAAGATCTCACGCTCGTTAAATTTCTGTGTTTTATTAGAAAGAAAATTTAGTTATCCGACTATTCACACGACTTATTCGAAATAAAATTTGCGAAAAAGTACTACTTTCCGAACGACTTGATATATTTGTGAATCGGCTGGGCGTCAAAACGCACGAACTTTCCCGGTTTTGCAAGCGCTCCCTCGAGCGTGATCTCTGGGATCCGCGCGGCAGGGTTGTCTTTCGCCGCGTCTACTAGAAACAACGAGTGCAACGCGCCAGAGAATTGCGCAAACCGCCGAGTGGCGACTGGCAATGGAGGCAACGTTCCCGCATAATTGCCGATCGGTTGAAAAAGAAAAAAAAGGAAAAACCGTTTCCAACGAGGATAAGCGACTCCGAGGGCAGATTCACACGGGAAAATGGTGTGACTCCGTTCCGTTCGGGAAGACAAAGCAGTATTCTGGGAAACGGCCTGATTTGGCAGTAAAATCATAATAAGCGTTGCTGTAACAAGGATTTCATAGCGCGCTACACTAATTAAGCCGCACTTTCCTCGTCAATCTGTCTCGTTTAACCATTTTGTTGCGATTGCAGCGGACTGGTCCCGTTCTAATGCCGAGTACACACTTTAGCCAACAGCGAACAGCTCGCGAGCTGAAGCTCTATTTGGACGCCGCGCCGCGCCGCAGTGTTCGATCCTATTGGGTTGTGCAATAAATTCTCGCGTTTCTTGTATTTTATTTTTTTTTCCCGCAATTTTGTGTTTTGTTAGGTAAAATATACAGTCGTGGACAAAATTAAGTGGACGCAGAGAATATTCTGTGTTGGGACGCAAAAAATGTAAACAAATGTTCGACTCACGTATTGTACAGTGTCATTCGTCCTCAGTAGACATTGAACTTTTGTTTAAGCAAGAAAATAGAGAAATAAGTTTCATAAAATATAATATAATTGAAGATTTTTTAAGCACCTACAACTGCAGTAACAGAAATACGTTCGGTTTGCAACTATAAGTATGTTCTGACTTTAACGATTTAGTTGTGACTCATTGTAAAATCAGACAACTGTGATGAAATAAATACTTCTTATAGCCAACGAGTTTATGAACGAACGAATTTATATCGTGACTCAATAGATTATCGATTGCACTGTTACTGTGTAAAATTAGATTGTCACGTCCATTTTATCCTCTGTTAATGATCATTTTTAGTCGAGATCATATTTCATCACAGGGAAGACAGTAATCATTGAATTTCACATTATCAATGATAGACATTATTTTTGATGGTAAGTAACCATAATGGGTAAGTAATATTTAATAAACTGAAACTAATTGTAAGTTTGAGTAATATATTTAATAAACTGAAACGAACATTGAGTAATATTTAGTAAACTAAAACAAAGTTTGAGTCATATTTAATATAATTGGTAAACAAAATTATTTGAAATAAGTAGCAGTCAAAAGGAAACTGTCCGTTGAAGTACCTTGAAGTAACTTTCAAATAAAACACTTAAAATAGTAGGGAGTTGTTGGCAAGAAAATTGGGAAATAATTCCAAGTGCAAAGTAATTATAATTCCTGGAGTAATTCAATTGTAATTCTGCACAACTCTGGTTCGAAACGGTTCGGGCGTCCAAAAGAAATCGTTTGATTCGAGCGTCGAAGGACACAGGGTGTCGTAGACAGTCGGGAGTGAACGATCGGTCCACGAGATCACTCGAACGTGGCTATCAATGCTCGGCAATTAATTCGCGACGCGTAATAGCCGTGGCGTGTTAGTAAAAAGCTCGCGAAAAAGGAACGGCATTGCTCGAAAGAGGTTCACGCTTCGCGGAGCGAGCAGAAATTCGAAACGCGCCATGGCGCGGCGGGACGGTCGGATCGCGAAAAACGATCTACACGCCGTGATCGCCGGTAACCGTTGCACGAGAAAACATCGAGGAAGCACCGCAGAATTAGGCAACCGACTCGCCAAGATAAAATCGCCGCTCCCGGCTGCGCCGCCGCCGCGCCGATTTAGATCATGCCACAGGCCAATCAAAGCGAACAACAATCTTTTCACCAGATGACTGACAGTTATCCGGATCGAATCTCGCTGGAATTACAGCTGTTTGCGCTTGTTCCTATCCGCGGATACAACCCTCCGCCTTTTCTTTCCCAAACTCTTGCGTTCATTGCGGAATTTCCCAACTATGAAACTCTCTTGGTCATTCTCGTGACTAGGCGACGGATTTCTACGCGAAGTAGAACGTTGGACGAAGCTCGAGATACAGCAGCTACCCAAACATTCACTTCGTGGTCTTAAAATGGTACAGAGAGGTTTTTACAATTTTGTGTTCCACCTCCTCGTTATTGCTATGAAACGCATACTCTTTATTTTTGACCTTTCAGCCGAATTTCAAGCATGAACGTTCAAGAAAATGCAACGCAAGATAAATAAAATTGACGTAACAAAGATTGTGCCGCAATCGCAATCGCTTTTAGTAGTCGGCAGGTTAAGCACGCGTTGTGCAGCAGTAGCAAGTGTCATTACACCGCCGCGCCGCGCCGCGCCGCGCCGCTGATTTCCATTTCCCATTTGCATCGCCCACGGTATACATTAATAACGATATATATATATCAGATCACTAATCGTGTAATTAAATATATTATCTGAACGTGGAATATGCTCATTACAGAAACATTCGAGGTGACTGCGATACGTCGCAAAACCGGTCGCTGCGAAAAACTTTAGAATAGTTACCGACGAAGCGAATTAAGGTCGCCGACATCTTTGCAAATCGAACGCATTTCTCAGCGGATCATTAACAAAACCTTTCACACCACCGAGCTATCCGACATATTTCTTCCATTTTATGCGATACTCGAGTCTGCATTTTTACGTAAAAAACGGAATTAAATCAAACGTAAGAACACACGCGCATAACCATGTCGCAACGCATGGACGAATTGGACCGAATTATGGATTATCGGCTCCGGTGAACGCTTATCAGTCGATTTCATCTCTATTCTTTAAGAATTCCGGTGAAATTTAAAAGCATTCTCTTTGGCAAGAAGTCTCGCGGAAATTGATTATTTCGCGCGGCAGCGGGAGGAGAACTTTTGCCTCGATTGTGTGCTGTAATAGATGAGTAATCATTCTAGGTCATCTCTAACACCAGAAAACTTACAAAGAGATCACGATTACGTGCCAAGCGATTGTATCGCGTACAAAGTGACCTATTTAAAATTTAATTATTCGCGTATTTACAGTTACATATCGTAGGAATTTTATTTTATACGACTCGACGCGAATCAGACTCGAATCAATTGTTTCAAGACTTAAAGCGATTGTAAAGCCCATTTTTTAAAAAAGAGGTCCGACACAATTTTTTAGAAAGTGGCCCGCTGTGAAAACACGGCATTTGTTTAAAACAATTGCGAAAATAAAATGGTGAAAAAACATTTTTTTCAAATAACATTTTGAGTGGATAGTCTTATGTTTTCATTATAAGCTCCTAAAAACTCATTTTCCTCGGTTTACTAGTTCAGCCATTATAATTTAATGGAAAAAATTTTGACGCTTTATTTTATTACACGTCTATGAAACCAACAATTTTTAAGATTTCGAAAAATCCTTTGGGATACGTTCATAGGTCACTAAAGACTACAACATATTTAAATTTGAACAAAATCCGAAATTTTACTTGAAAAAGTGTCCGTTTTCGCGTGGAATGATCCTATTATAAGGGATTTGCGTCACCCGGTACACGCTAGCTTGAACGCGAATACGTATGTGTCGGTAAATTGCAACATTTGGGAGGACACGAAAATTCCTCGAAAGTCGAAAGGATAATGCGATATCGTTTCTCGGCGTATACGCACGCGTCAAGGCGCAGTGGCTCACGCCTAGACGCAGTTTTGATAAAGTATGCCGAATGGAGTATAAATGGCGCTGGAATAACAAAACGCTGCGTCGAGACGCGCAAAGGAGATCCGACGTTTAACGCCATGCTGTCAAAAATTACGACGAAATAGTAATTAGCACTAATGGCAGAACTTTAAACCGGACCACCGGACCACCGGACTTTAAACTACCCGAGGACCTTCCGCACGCAATGATCGATCCTCCGTGGCTCGATCGCTGTGGTAACCTCGGTCGAGGGTTCGTGCGATCGCTCCACTCTTCCCCAAACCCGGTTCCCGCCGCGCCGCGCCGCGCCGCGCCGTCGCGGTTCGTATAATTAAATAATTAAGCAGCCAGCAACAGCCGAAGGCGCAGTCCAGGCTCATGGAAGTTTACTTTCTAAGCTCGCCGGCGTGGCCAGCGCTCACAGATATGGGAATCCGTGTTGCCCGCAGGCATGGGCACTCGGATTGTCGCAATCAACATCCTTGGGACACGAATCTGGAGCACTTGGCTCCACCGGTGCACCGTGGACACGACGAACGACCGATTGCCGTCTGCAACGAGCTTAATTTTACGGTGATGAGGTGTCGCCTGCATTTCAATCACCTGCTCCCGATAGCGAAGTCTCTTTCGTCTGGAAACTGGTCGTCAAAGGCAGAAGTTACATCGGAGAGCATCGGTAAAACGTTGTTCGGAATTCTTCTGCGAATTTATCGTGTATGAAGCCGGGGATTAGCGGGACACCCGGTCTTGAAAGCTCTGTCTCGCCCTCCATGCAGTTCATTAATTATATTGACTCTTGATATCTCTCTCTCTCTCTCTCTCTCTCTCTCTCTCTCTCTCTCTCTCTCTCTCGCTTTTAGAAAAGTTGTTTGAAAAAGCCTTGCAATAACATCGGAATATTTTATTGTAATTTTTTCAAATGACCTCTGAAATCTGAAAACACCCTGTTGTATCCTCCATGGCAATAACGAGCAGTCTTTTTAAATAATTTTTTCTACGTGTGAAGTCTTTTAAAATAGCTTTTTGTATTGCTCTGCATTTTGTACTGTGATCTGCATTTAGTTTACAGATTATTTATGTATTTTTATTATAAAAAAATGATCGCGCGCGTTTTAATTTACGTAGGCACCCGTTTGTTTCACTCGTTTCAAGTCTGCCCTCCGCGATTCTTACACATACATCGTTCTCACGAAAACGAAGCTGAATAAAGATTTATTTTTCGTGTAAATAATTATAATCGATCGAGAACAATGTCCCCTTACTTCTACGTTTTCCAAATGCTTTCGTTACGATTGCATTTTTGTTACGAATGCATCGAATCCGCTGTCCGCTAACGAATAATGTAGAGCTCGAGGGTAAGTCGATCGATTGAATTCGCCGTACTTTTACTTATCATAAAGATTTGCAATTCGACCGATATTATTCGAGTACAGATTTGCAAGAGATTATGAGGTCACCCGGTACGTGGTCCCCAAGGCACCGGTGCCAGCGGCCAGGAACGCTAAGGAATTAGGAATCGTATTTTGCGATTCCTCGAATCGCGTTCTATCGCGAGTCGCCCGGTAAGTAACTGTCCGATTTTTTTACGCCCCGCGATTTCGTAAATTTTCCTTCGACTTTACTTGCCGAACGGTCGTAGAAGAGCCGTAGCCTCGCGGGAATCAGACTGCGGAATTCGTGCCATCGACTGCAGTTATTAAAGTCGTAAACTTTATTATTGACATTACCGGGGAGGGGCGAACGCAACAGTGTTTCTATTATTGACGTGCAAGAATTCTGCACGTTCCTGCACTTTCCTTTTCATTTCTCAGCCGAGGCTGCGAGCTGATGTTGAAACGCTCGAGAAAAATCCAAGAGTAGTCGAACTGTACCTATTTATCAGTCCAATGTCATTTGAAGGTCACAGTGTACGAGATCGTTGAACTCGTCTTGAGTTTATGCAAAATTCAAATGTTTTGCATTGATTGCGAGAAGAAGGAATAACAGAAATATTTATTTCATCCCTCAACTTTGACTTTGTTACGTTAAAAGCAACATTGCAACATTCTTGAATATAAAAAAATTTTTTACTCTTTTATATTTCGCCCAACCAATTTCTTCATAAATCCATAAAGATCCGCAGTCTAATCATTGAGATTAAAAGAATATTAACGTAATATTAGCAGAATAATTACGAGTGCACAATGAAAGAGTTTATCCTTCCGCACAATTTTGAGAAACCTTGGAAAATGCATCAAACAATCCTGGCTCGTATACATATATTTAATTGAATTTGAAAGAATATATGATAAGATAAACGAGTTGGCAGAGAGAAGGAGAGTTAATTTTTAACTTGATACATAATCTGAAATACAGTGACCTCCGGTAAATTCCGGACGTTCAGACTCGACTCCAGCTCGATCACTTCATCGACTTCACAATATTCCGAGGAAGGAGTGATCGAAGCTTGTCCTTTAGAAAGAACAAGGCTCTCGAGCGAGTCGCATTGATTGTCAGGTCACCCGGTACGTAACCCCTTCGGCAATGTCCAGTCCGCGAGCGTCAAGAAACGCAATTACCGAACGGACAAGAAAACGCATTCTACCATTCGTCACGATCAAGCACGATCAAAGCCCATGAGGACAAATTTAGTAATCGGCTCGGTAGAAAAATGCACTCGATATCTATTGAAAATGATCTCTCTAACTCTCGGGACCCGCTCGGATAATTCCACTGTCACGTATGCACTATCTCACGACAATTTAACCACATAATAATCTTCACGTGAAACAAGTAGAGTCCGAACACAGGCCACCATCCACTCTTTGGACAATAATGTAAGGGTGTACAGGGTGAAAAACTAGTAGGTACTGACAAGGGAAGGACCGACTTCGATTTTGATAATTTTTTGTGAGATAATGCATGCATGTATGTATGTATACATGGATCCCTAATTATGTATGCAAAATATTAGGTGTAGTTACTCAATAGTTTTAAAGACATAAACAATTAATATTTCATACCTTGTTGATAAACCATAATTTAAAAGTTAGTACCGAGTAATATGTATAAATACACTGAGGAAAATATTTCAGTTAATAGCTTTTTCGGATAGGATAGGATTCAATTATTTCTTCAACGATAATCAAAATTTACCTTTTGATGAAGTATTTTAATTCAATTTTAATTCAATTGGAATTGAAGATTTTTGTTTGTTGAAGACAAAAGTAAGTGTCCAGCGATTTATGGACGGAAGTGTACACCCGCAGTAATAGGTACAGATTTTGCTGACTGGGTAGTTTTAGGAAAGAAAGTGTGCACGAGAATTTGCCTACTTATCGTAACACAAATGGGACTTTCAAGTTTGATAGAAGGAAATTGTGCCGACCATATATGATTGTTACGGGCAGTCAAAGCGTAGTGGATTTTCTAATTGAATTAGGTAGTACGTAACTGGATTTCACGCGGCGCGGCGTTGCGTTGGTAGCGTAAAGTGACTGGTGACAGATGGTAATATCCCTGGACCAACTCTGCGTCATCTGTTCGACTCGGTGAGAGAAGCTTCCAAGTTTGTCGGTCTCAAAGTCATTGCCCGGGGCTCTGGTACAACGAGATGAAATAATGTTACCTAGTCCGTCTGGCAACCAGTCCCTGCCCAGTGCCCAGTTCCTTTGATCGCCGGCTGGTGGTTTCCATCGGTTAATAAAGTGCTGCAAGGGATCGACAAGGATTCACGGGGTTAACTTGACCTCGGTCTCCTTACGGATAGTCCCATTCTGCGGATACCGGTCGTTCCTCGCACCGATACACACAGATGTTGTTCAATCTACTTGGCAGTGAGGACGTACCGTCGCCATATACGCCGATCACTTTCTTAACTAGGAAGCCAGACTTAGGGTTAAGTTTAACAGCAGCGGATTACTGTTCGCAGAATCTCGCTAATGGTCTTAGCACGTTCCTACAAACCTCGTATACTCCATCTCCATTTTCTTCGCAATTCAAGACTGGAATTGATAAACTGCCAAATGGAGATTTCGAGACAAATCCATGTGAAACTTGTGAGATCGTCTTGACAAAAATATTCTAACAAATATTGGTAACAATATCCATTATCAAATTATGTACTCTGAAAACCACACAACTTTCATTTCAACCATACTTTCATGTGCAAAATAGCGCAATTTTCTCGATGGGTTAGGTTTGGATCCAGAGGCTCTGTGAGTCATGGACGACTCTAATGAAAATAGGATACAAAGCCCGGTGTTTGTTAACCCGGTCATAATTTCACGGTGTTACGAAACGCGGTGATAAGTGCGGCGGAGCCGCGAAAGGTGAAGACCTGCACGCGATGTTAATCAAGATTAACGTAATAGCGCGCAGCAAATTGGCCATTTTCTACGGAAGAGTCCGTGAATCTGTTCGTGGGAGGGGAACCACGAAAAATCTATCGATCGTTCCGGCAGCGCGGCGCAGCGCGGCGCAGCGCGGCGCGTATCAGAGTTGAATTACCGGTGGCCGATCCGATGCGATGCGGCGAGCATACGTGCACTTTCATCGCGAAAGCGTGGCGATAGAAAAGTGTATTACGTACCGGAAGAAAATACACGGCGAATGCCGCAACCCAGGAATCAGTGCCTTGTAAAATCTTGTATTAAACAGTTCGCAACTAAATTGCATCGTTCGCGTTCGGGCTCCCGCTCTCGGCCCGAAACCGTTGCTCGTTTCCCTCGCCGAGGAACGGGAAATCTCACCGACAACGCAATTCGACCGATGTCGGTCAATATATCTGCGACGCGATCGGTATACATATATCTATGTACTCACTCTCGAGCCACTCGGTTACATAGAGCAAAAGATGCACAAGCCCCATAAAAAGATTCAACCCTTTGCACTCGGAGCTAGTTTAATTCGAAATTAAACATTTCTTCCTAGATAACGCATATTTTCATTCCCTATGATTTTTTAAATTTTATGGATACGAAATTGGTATAATACCTCGTACCATACTTGAACTTAGTATACAGAAAAAGTGGTCCACCAAAAATTGTCCAGAAAGTCCTCGATAGCGATCTCCAAGAACAACGATAAATCATGCGTAGGTGCCGCATTTCGTTCTCTCGAGGACTCGTAAGCGCCGCGAGATTCCGCGCCATAAAAATGCCCAGTAAGACGTTATTAAGAGTATTATGGCTCCTTTCTAAAAATAATTGGCGTTCGAAAAAAAAAAACGCATTGTCATACAGTCCGGCGCCGAGTTCGCGGTTCAAGTATTGCGTAATTCGCTGAGGAAACCCGAATGTCCGTTCACGTCGATTTACGGTTTCAAAAATGAAAATTCATGCAGAAAATTTCAATTGTAAAATATCAACTTGAAAATTAAGATATACAAGCTTCTCTCTCGCTTGTTCGCGCAAGTGTTAACTGGTTACGATTAAACCTACACTGCCGGTCAAGTGACCCGGTTTTATATTTTTCATCTTACAATTACTGAAGTGATGAAGTTGCTTACTTGAAAATTGATTCAATACATTTCTTTATCCGCGCAAAATCTCGAAACACAGAAGACACAGAAAGCTGAAATTTGATACACAGGTAGCCGTCAGCCCAAACGGGTGTACCAATATGTTTTTTATCCCGGAAATCCTCCAGGATCAAGTGCTAAAATGAAATTAGTGTTAGCGAGTCAGTAAAATCGTTGCTATAGTCTAAAATAGCGGCATACCTTCGGAAATAAGTAAGCCGTTGATTTTTCAACGGGTATTATGCAAGTATTGTAATAAAAATTGCACAAAATCGAAATGTATTCATTTCTCTATCTATATAATCTCTATCAATCTCTATTGAGCCTTGTCATTTTTCTAAGCTAAATCATTTTAATCGCTTTTAGTGCTCGGTAGGTTTGGTGTTAAAATAACACGAAGAAATTTAAATTTTGACTTGACAGTGCCATCCGTTGTAAAACGCTGAAACCAAGTGAACATTGCGAAGAAATAACCACCAACGAGGTATAGAACGAGGTATAGGAGAAGACCAATAACCATACGAGTTTTCATGTCTCACGATCTGAAATACCGACATCAATGAAAACTACCGTGTCTCGATAATGTGAATTCCTATTTTATAAGTATTCCATTTTGCAGACATGCAGGAGCTACAAAATGGAGAGCGTTTCGAATTTTCGGAAGAGTAGGTTGCCTAGAGGTGTCTAGGACATTCGAACAGTTAGTGACTGAGGATTAGTGCCAAGTCTATTCTGGAATAGATTTAAATGTTTAAGGGGGTCTTTTCCAGAAGACGACGCTCGACAGTTCCACACTCACACGCCGCTAGTGTACACTCACACACCGCTGGACCACGTATGCGTACGCGAGGATGCGAGGGTCCGGGACTCCACTTCTTATTTCTCGATAATGCAACGACGGGGGTTTTTAACGGGACAATTTATTCGAAAAACGAAAGGGAACGATATAGACACGGTCACATGTAAGTTTGATCAAATGATTTCGGTCGGATCGATGACGAGCGCAGTTCAATCGAGTATCAGCACATCGTAATGGCCGCTGTCGGAGTTTCCGGTGAACAGAAGCCTCACGGTTTCATACTGGGAGCTCTCATGGTTGTGGAACACCCGTTTCAGTTGATATCTCTCCTTGATCTCCCGATAAATCGACAGGTTCGTGTAATTGATTTTTGTGGCTACTGTGCACTCCAGTTCACTGGCAAATGTGCCGACCATGCTCATGTAATCGCAATAGGCTTGGCGGTCCGATATGTTCCATTCGGCCATCACGAATGGTCCATATTCATACCAGTTGTCCTTGATATGTTGGACCACCTGTTGGATCACAGCAAATAATTCATAACGATATCATTCATGTCATGTAGACTGCGGAT
>CM052317.1:20764569-20834056 GCA_028455605.1 Lasioglossum malachurum
GGGAATTGTTGATTTTCCTAAAATTATACTTCATTACTTTCTTAATATATCTAGGAATTTTTTGCCCATATCTGCAATACGTTCGGTGCAGAATGTAACAATTCACATCAATATGGTTCCGTGACGATTTTCCTTCTTACCGACGCGGTTCTATTTCTTACTCCAGCTAGAATACATTCAAGAGGGCGTATGAGAACACCGAAATATTCGGGTGACACCAACTCCCGTAAGGCTGGCAGTCTTTAATAGTATCTCGTCGGTGGCCCAGCTAAAGAAGTAGTAAAAATCAATTTTCACTATTTTTTTCGCAATTCTCATCATTTTTCCAACATTTTTTTATACGTCGTTTACTAAACTAATTCTTCTAGCCTTACAGAGAAATTGAAGTCATTTGGTCCATTCTTAAAAAAGTTATTCCGATTTAAAGTGTGTGTGTGATTCTATTTTTATTGTGATTTTAATTACAATTGTTGTTTTTATTACACTTTTTATGTCAATTCAGCACGCATTCTTCTAATAAAGATATTTATTAATATTAGATTTATTAAAATTATTACCGCATTTAGCAATTTCCGATACGTGGTTATATCGCACGAAGCATCGGTTGAAACTAGTTCTGATTTATGCCACAGGCTAGTAAAGGTTTTGTTTCATGCTAAAACAGTGTGGTCTCTGTTTCGTGGTAAAAGTGGGCTATACCGTACATATAGGAGCTGTTCCGTGCTAAGCGTGAGCGTGCCAAAAAGTGGTGGCAACTCAGACCCGGGCGTGAGCACTCTCATATCCTCTCTGATTTATATATGGTTTATAAAAATGTTCGAAAAATGCTGGAGTATCAAATTCGACAGAATTTAGTACGATTTTAATTTCTTTCGGATCTAAAAAGGCTACTATATGTACCACGGAAAATAAGATTCCATTTTATTCCGCTTTCTTAAAATTCGTCTACAAAAATTGCAAATTACATAAACATTCGCGGCCTAGTTATTATCAAAATGAAAATAGGATTTGATATGGTACCACTTTCTTAAAACTTGTCTAGACAAATTGAAAATTGCATAAACATCCGCAATCTATTAATAACTTTCAGAGTGAAATAAATTATTTCGATCATCGCCGGATTGTTTCTGTTTTCGACCTCTCGGTCACACTTAATTCCAACTTTATGCAGATTTCTCGGTGGTTACGCAACAATATGAAATCCCTAATATTACGTAACGCGTTATATACCAATATATGCGTCATAATGTCGGTACTTATGGCTATACATATGTCATGGTACAGAACCCTCTTCAAGCTGCGTAAAAGAATAATTGTGCTGCGTAAAAACCATGAACCTGCACGGTGACTCCCTCTGTCGAACTCGATGGAAGATAGGATTTCAAGGTTACGCGAGTTGTCAATCTAATAAACATCGTTAGTTCCTAATTGTATTGATGTGTCGTTATTAGTATAAAAAAATTGTTTAGTCATTCACGTTCAAATTATAAACAGCTGTGCAACGTGTGTCCGTGCTAATATGTTGGGTTGGCAAGAAAGTAATTTCGGTATTCGCTGAAATAAAACCGAATTTCTTTATTCAAGCGATGAACTATTTTCTTGTTTATCCTTTTTGGCTAAAAATTATCGAACAAAAGGGAAAATCTTTTTCATTAAAGTTCATTGCTTGAATAAAAAAATTTAGATAACACTTAAATTTTATAACGTATTTCTAATTATAATAATAACGTATTTACATATACGCATATATAATAAATAGACAGCGGATTTTTATGCGAAATAAAATGTTTATACATCATTTGCATGGAAATGAAGCTAAATAAAAATTTATCTCTTGTGTAAATCATTTCAATTAATTTAAAATAACGTCTTCGTATGTGTTTACATTTTTTAAATGTTACACCTACTGATTTTTGTCATAAATGCATCAAATCTAATAATAAATACATGAAAATACGAATATAAATGTACAAATCTATTTACCAATACATTAAAGTATATAAATTAGAATGTGAAATGTCGACCAGCATTCGAAAATAATTTTCGTAGAATGCAATTTGAATGGTATATGCATATTTCATGGTTCATAAATCACACCGTAATTTTTACCAAATTACTAACCTACATTACAGTGTCGTAGTGGTCCAAAATTACGTTCCTAGCCGCGAATGAAATATTGGCCGCGAGGTGGAGACATCGTCACAGTTGTCTAAAATGGCGGGCGTGCTGTTCGAGGATATTTTCAACGTGAAAGACATCGATCCAGAAGGCAAGAAATTCGACAGGGGTGAGTCTGAAACGTTCTTTACATCTTCGTATATTCGTGAACTGTGTTGTGTCGAAATAGTTTCCGTTATTGCAAACATCCTAACCGTTCTAATCGCGACGTGCCATGGACGTTCTCTTGCGGAAGTTACCGGGAAGCACATGGTGTGACAGATTGATGTAAATACTGCGTTCTACACGCGGACATGTTACGCAGTTACGCTGTGTCGAGCGCTCGATAGCTTTCCATTGATGAAAAAGCTATACTGTTACTTTGACGTGGGAAACGCTGTTAGTCATTTCTTGACCGACTGTGCTTTTTCGATGGCGGGAAATTTGAAGGTCAAATAATATAAACATCGCCTCTAACATTTTTCATTCTTTTCACTTTCATTGCAAGCGACTGTTATGTGTTCTTTGCATTACCGAATTACTCGAGACAGTAACGTTTCGCGTACATGAAAATACTAATAGAATATTTTAAAATTAGTATTAGGAACATTCTCCTAATGATTTTTGTGCTGCTGTAATAGGTTCTTCCTTCGCTTTAATATACGATAATATAGGTAATCCCGCGATAGTCGGCACCATCGATAGATTCCAATAATTATTTGTGATGTATCTTTAAAAACAACAAAGATATTCAAGGTGGTCAAGTTAGCATACACTCTGTATAGTCACCATTCTTTTCTACAATTCGAAAATGCAGCACAGTTTGCGACATCAATAAAAATCTAATATCTAATTTAATCTAAATAAATAGTTAATTTTAAATATTCTTTTAATTGGTGAACTTCTTGATTTGCAAACGGTTGAGTTTGATTGGCAAAAAGGTAAAATTGATTTGCATAGGGTTGAATTTATCTTGTAAAAGGGTGAATTTCGAGTGTAAAACGTATAGTACGTACTTGGATGCGTCGGGAAGATTGGACGGGAATCTGTCGCAATCATGTTCGTTCACAAAAAAGCCTGTAGGGTCGAGTGTGTTTGACATTAATTTGAAAGGCAGCGCTTTGTGGCAGTGCAAGCTCCATTCTTTTCGTCACCTTGAACTGTGACTGCAGATCTGTTAGCCCACTTTTTCTTTTTCTTGTTCTCCGTGTAAATCGACGGATTCGGCTCGACAACGAGCGCAAAAATTGCGAATAGGTGACACGACGACGGGGATTCTGTCGCAACCGTTGTCGCGGAAAATCGTTGTCACGTGTGTCACACTCAACAATGTGCATTGTTCTAGTTATCGTGTTCGCTTATCGTCTCGACTGCTTTGCATTTCACGAAAAATGGTGGCCGTATTTTTATCGACGTATTTGAATATTTGAACGTGACCGTGATCCCGCGGTGTGTTTTATGCGAGATTGAAATTTCCACGTGAAACGCGGAAAATTGGATTTTAAAGATATACCTCGGCCTCTAAAAACATTGCAAACGTTCGTCGACAAAAAAATATATTGAAACGACCGACCGTTGTCGAAGCTAAACGAGAACCGTTTCTCTTTCTATCTCTTTAATAATCGTTTTCTAATTTCCATTTGTTTTATCATCGTAGATGGAAGTTTAAACATTGATACGATTACGCATCAAGGTCGTATAAACATTGATAGGCATGCCAGAATAATGGCGTCACCGCAGCCATATGGCGAAACTTTTGCGGCTTGCGCACGGAAAGCTTGTTTAAACAAGAATTTCTTCTCATGATGGAAGAACAACCACAGAATTGTTCTAATAATTACATTTAATTAGAACTGCCATGAAGTGATTGCTTTATTAACGCTAGACCTGCTACCGATCGTCGAATGACCGGTCTCTGGTTTTTATTTTACAATTATTCAAATTATAATGATGCTTTAATCTATTTATTGGTTTGTGGAACGAAAGTTCGTAGCGTTCGTAAATTAAAATTTCAAGCTAAAATTCAGATATTTATTCGTAGATTTATACAATAACATATTTTCCATTCTGTTCTATTACTTTTTGTCATTTTCGAGGTAACTTCTCGTGTTATTGAATAAACATATGAACAAATACCTTACTTTTATCTTCGATACTTAATTTGAAGACCCAAGTTCCTTTCCAGTTAATTTTAACGTGATCGCATTAACAGCGAGGTCATATTAGCGAATACATGCATTATTTTATTTATGCATTTATGGCTTCGTGAAATGCTAAAAAGTAAAAGTCCACAGAATTTAGTACAAGTTTTTATTTATTTCAGGTTTACAAAGATTACTACAACTGAAAATAGCATTTCACAGGATTTCACTTTAGTTAAAGGTGACCTTGAGATCTCCTCTATGCCTCCACCCACGCAGAAAATGTTTCTGTCACAATATACCCCCCTCTATACCGTGTAAGTTTTGTATATAACATTTTTTCATGTTATTACAAATAACAGCAATATTCAAAGTGGACATAGTTATTGCCGCAAGCTGTATATTTCTATGTCATTTTTGTTAACTCGACCAATTTGAAAACGGCTCGCAGTAAAGCTTCTTTCTTATACTCCATAACAATGCAAATTACAGTTTTTCTTTCCTTTATTTTTCTATACTTCGAAGAGCCGAAGCTTCGGAAAAGTAACAGTCCTAGTTAGAAGCCGCGAAGACGAAAAACGAGAAAGCAGAATGGCGAATAAAAATTGAATAGCGGGTGGGTTAACGTGAATCTGCGACGGCCATCGATCATCTCGAACCGGAGCGGTGTAATTCGAAAGAGAAAGAGCTGCGCGCGGATCGCGTCATCCTATACATATTTTCACCTACATTACCGCCGGGAAAAGGGTTCCGCTGGGTGCGGATGGGTGTTAGTGGAGCTACGCGAGCGACAGAGAAAACAGGATCTCGGTTAGCGGGGAAGAGGATGTAGCGAAGGGGTGGGAAAAAGTGGAAGCTGGATGGAGCGGTTTCAAGAATGGATTAGGTTACCACGGCGAAGCCACTTTTTCCAACTGCCCAATGCACACAATTTTGTCCTTGACGTGTATCGATATCCTACAGAGGACAAAATCACACCTTCAACTTTTATGTCACATTTTCCAAAAATTCTAGTTTATACATTAAGGGGACCTTACACTTTCTCGATCGAAAATTTTAATAATTTTTATGGGACTGATAAAGTAATGAAAAAACATTTTTCGCGATACTTTTCGTCCGTAATTTTTTTGACGTATATCTTAAAGTCTTCGAGAATACAAGAAAAAATTTTTATATAATTTTGTCAATGATTTTTTACGGGGGTTTTTTTGCAGCCTCGTGGAAGTCGTTTTAAAGATGTTGATCCGCTGGCGTGCACGATTGCGGCTCACTGGAACGTTTGAAAAAAAATTGTCGTTAGGGAAAGTATGACTATGGCCCGAGTTGTATACGCTGAAATATCGAGACATTTATCGTCCTCTCTTATATAATATTTTATATGCCAATTCGACAGTTTAAAAAATTTCCGTGGGTTTGTTGGTAATCGTGTTTACTAGGTCAAGGGTGTGACGTCATTCTACGACTTTAATTTCTGGCAACTAGTTGTACCTGAATTGCAACAAACTATGAAATAGAAATTTATTTTCTATCTTAATATGTTTAATAGGTTGAAATTAATATGCTAGCATTTATAAATTCTAATATTTTTACCTTCTAAAATTACACCTATTCATTTTTGTCATAAACGCATAAAATCCGATAAAATCCGCTGTCCGCTGATAACCAAGAGCTAAGCGAATGGTTGGTACGATTTCAGGTTCGACCTTGCGCGTCGGTGTTGTTTTCAAAAAAGGTGTCCGCGATATCCTTATTCGTTTCACGTTCGTTCGCTCTTCGTGTAACTCTTTGCGTTTCAATCTCTTCGTCTTTCCATTTTGGTAATGTTCCACGTGCGCCAGGAGTTCGGTTGATAGACAAAAGTCCAGCGACATTATGTTCAATAGACTGCGGATTTGATGTATTTATAACGAAAATGGGCACGTACATTTTAAAGCAGTGGACATGTTAAAAATATTTAAGAACATTGATGTATTAGTTTCAGCTTGGAAGGATAATTAAAAGAAGAATACAATTTTTATTTGGCTCCTATGTCCTGCGATCGATACGAACATGTTTTATTTTGCATAAAGATCCGCAGTCTAGTGATCAGATAGCTGGCTGTATCATCCAGCAGATATTAATGCCGAATCTGTAGAAACAGCGGTGGAAGTAGCATCAATGAAGACAGCGAGTCTGCATCGACACCGGGTCCGTGATGAATCGTCGCGCAGCTTCGGCGGTCTCCGTAGATGCTCGTGGCCATTATTTATGCGATTCCTGTGGACTTTCACCGAACCCACGGGAGATAGACCGCGCGTTTATATGGGTATGTGGAATAAAAGGGCGGTGGGACGCGATTCGCCCAGCAGCTCGTTCCTGTCGCGGTCGTTGGAAGGGTGTGGCGACAGCAGGGAGCAAACGAGATACCGTGACTTGTTCGGTGGTTCGAGAGGTGGAGGACGAGGGGGAGAGCTGGCAGTCTGCTGCGACCGGTCGATGCAGCAACGATGCCCGCAGCCGCAGCACCAGCACCACCAGCAGCAGCAGCACCAGCACCGAGCAACATCGCATTCGCGTAATACGACACGACTCTCTATAGCGTGGTGAGGTCGCTGGGTGTTGGGGGAAGGGAGAGCGCCCGGGACGCGCTAGGGCGGCTACTGGTGGGGGTTGACACGGTCAAGGTCAGTCTCGGTTCCAAGGTCGCGGGGAGATGTCATCTCAGGAGGAAGCCGGTGCGGTCTTCCCCCCGCCTCTCTCTCTCTCTCTCTCTCTCTCTCTCTCTCTCTCTCTCTCTCTCTTTCATTCTTCTCCGCTCGTTGTTTGCTCCCTCTCTTTTCCGCCCCGCGTTACCATCCGTCCGACGCCATCTCCGTCGCGCTTCTTCTTCCCACCATGCACTCCTGCAATTGCAGCGTAATAGAGAACTTCTCCTGCATCTTCTTACCCCACCCGACCCAAAGGACGTAGTACGTTGTACGTCCTCACGAGCTATCGTATACGGACGAACGACGGACGGTGTACGTCCTGATGCAACATAACGAATTTTTATAATTCTACGATACATATTGGATTTGGGGACAAAGTTTCTTCGTATTTTCATGCAGAAATGAATCCAGCTTTTTCCATATTTAAAACGAAGTTTATTCAATCTTGAAGAAAAACTATAATCCCGTCATTGTAGAAAACTTCTGTGATTTCTGGGCGAAAAACTGCGACACATGATCCTCACAGGCCTCTTTTGAAGTCGACTTCACACCATTAACAGGGTTATGTAGAGACCGAAACTAATGGTAGTCTGACGAAACCGGGTAGTCTGAAAACTTCCCAGCCAAGCTCTCTTCAAGAAAATATTTGTAGTTTGTCTTTATTTGCGATTTCAACTGTAAATATTATTGCTGAAAATAATAGTTCGAATTCAATACATTTATGAGTGTACAACATTCCTTAACGATAAGTTAGATTGTATGTTGACGCGGTTTCCCAGAGTATTGTAACAATGCAAAAAGTAAAATGTTTTGATAGTGATAGTGGCAATAGAGATTGAAAATGAGCGCACCTCTGTAGGGTCGGAAGTGTTACTTCTCCCTTGTCTTCTTGGTTTCCGTTGGTCCTCTCTCGGTCCAGGCTAGCCCGATGCATCCGTCTCGAGCAGCAGTTACGGACGGAGAAAGGTACTCGCGCACTTTTACTGGAGCATACTCGTTCTTTGGAGAGATACGACGAGGAACGGTGACATTTTTATGTCGGTGATCACAAGGACCTCTTTCACATCTAGCCGCTCGACCCTCTTGTCGGGAATTTGGAGCAGGAAGAGTCCGCAGCTGGCCTGGAGCCATCGAAAGTGTCTCGACCCAACTTTGAATTCCATTAGTACCTTCGTTACACCTTCGTCAAACACTCGGTTGGCTGCTCTAACTGCTAGTTAACGATTCGAACTAGAGCTGGTACCTTTACTCGAGTACCCATGAGATATCCGGATAGAGCAAACATACCCGGGCATCTCTTGAGACAGCCGAGTACCCGGGTACCCAGTATCTCATGAGATACCCGGGTACTCGGGTAACTTTTGTTTACCCGAGTATTTCGTGGCTTACCTGGGTACCCGGGTATCTCATATGTCGCAGCTCTAATTTGAACGAATCGGGATTAGGGAAATTGTGTCCGGCTTGCTGGTCGATGGTAGAACGTTTTCAGGGTAGATGCGCGTGATTATGTCTCGCTGGTTCATCTCGCGAATGAAATCCGCTGACAACGGGCTATTTCGAGTAATTAGTTGTACGCAGGAAATCGGGAGCGAAGTCGTTATCATATGTCAGAACTGGATGGATGGATTCTATCGGAACCATCGCGGCAACGGACCACGCCCGTCAGAAACAAGAGGCAGGATTCATGGAACGAATTAACAATATCATTCTCACCCCCGTCGTCCGACCCTACACATGTTGCTCGATTACCTTCCCATCGTTTCGGAAAGCCATGATTGGTGCACGGTTCTTCAGAGGCAGCCGATTCAACGGCGCAAACGAACCGTGACGTGCGTCGCTGCTCGCGCAATCGCATTTTCAGCATTTCATAAAAACTCGAAACAACCTGGAAACACCGGACAGCTCGGGAAAAGGGTTCGCAAATAAAACGCTGATTGACTGGCCATTCAGGCACCCGTTGATCAACGCTTATTCGATTAACCAGCATCAAACGGTGGGAACGGGGCTTAACGTGACCTCCAGCCCCCGCGGCTGCCACTCGCCTCTCGGAAGAAAATCAATTTAGGTTGCGGATGCCATCGCGCTTTCATTTAACATAATAAAGTTTTAGGGTTCGACGGTTCTACCTCGTTGTTCTATGCTCCGTATACTTCCGTTGTTATAGTTCTCTTTTCTGACTGGACCCATACAAAAGTGTTCTTTTAACACTAACTTGAATTAACAGAAGCAGGAAATTAGGATGATGCAATTCCTCACTAGAGTTTGCAATCCCGCGGGATAGATGTGGGGTTTATTTCAATCCTACAGGACTAAGGACTTAGTTCTTCAATCTAATATTATACAGGGTGGTCCACCTAAAGATCTCCTTTGTTATGTCCACGTTAGCAGGGATTAAGGTTGAAACTCCGACGAGATCCAAGGTATATTTCAGCGAGCAGGTCGTGCGGTAAGAAAGATAAGACTAACGCGATCGGGTATCATCCTTTGTATGAGTAGAACAGCGACACGAAGGCCTTCGGACAGGTCCACTGGTACAGGTCGGAGCGAAGGTCGCCGATCAACCGACGGATAGTCGGGATTAAATCATCGTTTGTGGGCAAACTTTCTTGCGACGTCATAGAGCAAAGCGGATACGTTATTCTAATCACAATATTTGTGTGTGGCTGCTCCGATATGAAATTCTACAGTAAACGTAGGTCTACGAGGGACATTGCATCCAAAACCATTAAAAAATTAGCTCCTAGTTGTCGAAACAGTAACTAGGACTTCAGCTACTGTAGTCCCCTGCTTCGATAATATTCAATCTTCTTGCCAATCCAATAGACTGATTTCTTTCTACGCCCAATTAATGTAGACATTTGCGCAACGAATGCTTGTTTCCCCAGTGATCCCGTGGGATAAATCTCCTCGCAGATTCAGATTGTTCGTTTATCGATCGATTTAAGGTCAGACACGAAAGTTTTCGAACTCGTTTATTCAGCTATTGTTAGAAAACGTGTCTCAGCCTCCGCACTGCCATATCGTTTATCTAGAGAGCTCCTCGAAGTCGATACTACCGCGCTAGTTCCAGAAACTTTAAGTTGGAGAGTATATCTGTATACAGTTGGGGAGGGGACGGCCAATACGCGATTAAGGCCACGACCTTGGCCGGTAACTGCACCGTGAAAGGTTTTTACATCTTTAACGAGTCGGATAAATTCGTGTCGGCAATATTTATGGAAGGTTTCGATAGAGGCCGATAAGATTCGCTTCACGTCCATTCTCAGCTAATTTTCGTACCCGACGTTGTTTCATTATGCTGCTCTTAACCTTCCCACTGGCTCTGCCCGTCTTCTTCCGCCAGATATCTTCTCCTATTTCCAATCTTTGATGCTTGTCTACAACATTTTCTTCCGCAACTTAACTTTCAATTACTCGCATACAATACAGGTTCGAACTTTGCTTGAATTCGAACTCTCTATAAGTACTCTATAAGATCGAAGTTTCGATCCTTTAGGATCAATGGTTCAGGAGCTATGCTTGCTTAAAGTTGAGCAATCTGCAGTGTTTTTGACAGGCAAAGGCGCCGCCATATTGGTTTGTGGTGACGGTCGCGCGCCGCTTACCGAGTTGGTTGTGCTTAGGTCGGGTTGCGACCGGCGGTTCTGCTCGGTAAGCGGCTCGCGGTCGTCGCTACAAAGCAATATGGTGGCGCCCTTACCTGTCAAAAACACTGCAGATTGCTCAACTTTAAACAAGCATACCTTCTGAACCATTGATCCTACAGCAGCGCTCGGATTTATTTACTCGCGACGGCCGAGTTTCGAAGGCCACGCCCCCTCGATCCGGCCGCGCGTCTCGCTCCCCAAATACATCATGATTTATAGAAGAAAGGCACAAATTATTTCGGTTTATAGCAAATTAGTAGCATACATATTTATTAGATAAGACGATTTATTAGGTTAAATAGGAAGATTTATTAGGTAAGACCATCTATCGGACCCCAACCGGTCGGAGGGAAAGTTCTGTCGTATCCGAAAGAAAACATTTGAATGAATTTATAAAACTATATGTTTAATATTATTCAATTATATAATTTCCACAATATTTATAACAACTTGTGCCATCTTTCAGATAACGTGTCTATTCCTGTTTCCCAATGACTCACTAGCAACATGTGTTTTCCATTTACAAGCAAAATTACCTGCTTTTCCTCCAACCTAATAATTTGCCTTGAATATGTCGCTCGTTCGAAATGAAGGTTGAAGGGTTAAAAAGATTTGTTGTTCTCGCACCCTCGAAATTCTTCGTGGCCTCCGACGGCCATGTTGGTTTCTGAACCGGTGCAACTGTATGCTCGTTAAATACAAAATAATAACTTGGTTCGCTCACACGTGGGTTATCTGATGCGCAGAATTTCTGCACTCATTAATCAACACAAATGAGACACGTCCTCTTTCTCAATATTTGTTCATCGATGGTCGGTGAGTGTGTACAGAGTGTTGATACCGTGAAGTGTGCTCACCGCGATAACGTATCAGTATGTAAATGGACCACTTGAAGATACAATCGTATATAAAATGTTTACCGAGACCGAGGCGTCGCTTTAACTCGAGATCGGTCAGGCTTTCCGATTTCACATCAACTGGACCACGCCAACGTAGTCTTTAATCGGAGCAACGAATGGCGAACAGGCTCCCAGGATACTTTGTAATTGGGTCCCAAGCGGAGGAAGAAGTCCAGGAGGACGTAAAGCTTGAAATCTGAAGTTACACAATGTGAAAAGATCGTTCTTAACAGTGGGTCACCTTGTCGTTGCCGTGGTGCCGCGGTAATTCGAGCAATTTGCTCGGACAACTCAAGCAGATCGCTCTCGCGAACCTAATGGATTCCTCCTTCTACCTAAGAATTATGCATATACGGTTTGACTCCATTTTTACTCGACTCGAGCAGCTTATCGAGATCCAGTCGCAATCATCCAGGCTACTCGGTGGCGTTCAGGTGTCCCCTAGGCATTGCAGAGGATACAGAAAGCATTCAGCAGTCCCTAGGGACTTCGAAACCCTGCCAAGTAGCTTCAGCAATTCTTCATGAGGTTAGGCATGCTGTTTAATTGCACATTAAATTTAGAAACAGTCGTTCGTACTTAAGAGAACTCCAGAGTGCTCAGGCTCTTCAAGGATCCTGGGAGAACTCGTAAAGAGCGTTCTTCTAGAAACTTTCATTGGATCCTAAATCCTCCGTAAATCTTCAAGAAGGTTCAAGTCTACAAGGTCTATAATTTGTTCACCTTCCTTTCTCCGACACCCTTTCTGGGACATTTCGCAAAACGAACTTTGTCTGCATCAATTACAAGAGACAGGAGCTGGGTAGAAAGTTCTCTTCTTTATTGATCTTGATAGATCGAAGGTGATATATCAAGCTTATATCAAATTCTTTTGATTTTCCCACTGTGTAAACTTTCAGTTGCTGGACTGTGGATTTTTATACAAAACAAAAAATGTTTGCAGTGCTTGCAAGACACAGGAGCCAAACAACAATCTCTTTCTTCTCTTAATTATCTTATTGAAGTGAAACTGATACACTGGTGTTCTTAAATCTTTTTAATGTCTAATATTTAATAGAATATGTCCACTGCTTTAAATTTTACGTACCCATTTTTGTCGTAAATGCATAATGCATAAAATCCGCAGTCTAATAATTACAGTGATAGATTTCTTTGATCAAATAATTATTGCCGGGGTTAGTAGCATGATTTTTCTTCTCGCTAGCACGATTGATAGAGCGATTCTGGGATCTCGGAAGATCTCGTTCTCGCGGTGTCCGCCGCCTATGATCATCCCCTCGGAATCGTCGTGTGGCGATCTACATGTATAACGATCGGCGGCCGACAATTTGTCAGTTTTCACGTGGCTTCCTGGAATCCGTTTCTGCCGGTTGCGCAACGTCGCGTCGCGTTCCCCGTTCCGTGTTTCGGCCGGAAACACAATGAACTCGTTAACGCGGCCGATTGTTCGACGTCCAATTTTCAGTGGGCGCTCGGTTGCGTAAGGTAACGTCCGCGGGTAATAAAGAATCTTTGAGAAACGGCTGCTCTTTGGAGCGGCCGCGCGCGCATGGGTTACGTCAGACGCCGGCTCGCATTATCCATTTAATCTGATAAATGACGCCGGAGCTAATCAACCGACCGGCGAACGGAGCGCACCGTTGCGCAGCGGATGCACGGCACGTACCGAAACCGCGCGTGATCCCTGTTATTCTCCTTATTGCCGTAGCTCGCCCCATCCAGCCGCCTCCTTTCTCCGCGACCTATTTCCACCGAACAACGCTGGACCAAAATGGCCGCCGCCGCCTAATCGTTCATTCGTTAGGTCATTGAATTTTTCGCTAGGTCATTGGAAATTGTGACCCACGAAAAATTATCAGCTAAAAATTGCTGTACCATAGTTTAAAATATTGTTTAGAGATTAGAGATTAGTAAATATGTGTTGGTATCTACTCAATTATTAAACAATTAAGGGGGTGGACTCGTTTCCAGGATTGGTGCGGGATGCGCCTTCTCATTTCTCGAGAATGCATGCGTTGGGGTTTCTCAGTAGTCAAAAGCGCTAGATAAAAGATCATATAAGGCACACTTGCAATTCTGGATACGAGTCAACCGTCTTTAAACTCTCAATCGTCCGTTATTTCACGAACTGGATCTGTCCCTGGGTGTCAAATTGACACAGTAGTAAAATATCAGTTATTTTGCAATGTCTTTTTATTCAAATAGATGAGTTAACATTTCAATCTTAGGTTTTTCCTGAAAGAAAACAAACACGAAGTTTCGGGAAAACCGTGTCGAATTGACACGAAGGACGGATGAGGGTTAAGGAGTGGGGAGGAGGAGGGCGCGGAGGAGGGTGAGGAGAAATTTATTTTGATCGCTCATAACAATTAATAATTAGAGAAACTTGAAATGTCTAGGTAAGAAGTATAAGTATTTCTACATAGACACCCAATACATTGGGTACAAAATTGCGTGTATTTAATGTAATCGCTAAAAATCGGATATTTCATATGCTACCACCTAATATTTGAAGTAGTATAAGCTCTCTCGGCTCGGTTCTCGCGGCAGCATTAGTGCGCTCGTGTCTGAGAGAGCGCGGGTACCACTTGACGACCGACGGAGCCATGGGATTGGTCGAGCATCGCCGGGCCGACCAATGGGGTGGCGTATTTGCTGCGGCGCGGCGCGCCGGTAACCGGCCTTCGCTCGGCTACTACTGTCCGCGGCGCGGCGGGTCGGTTTCGCTAGCAATTGCGCGCGGCAAAGCGAGAGCCCCCGGCATGGCAGCAGTGATGTAAACGAGACAAGGATGAACGTAAAAATCGCGATCGGGACAGCGGCGGCGGCGGCATGGCAGCGAAACATTTCCGAGTGCCGCTCGGCTTCGAAACGGAAGGGAGAGCGACAGAGATCGAAGAAGTAAGAACGCCGGTAGATAACAAAGAAGAAAATGAACATAGGAGGGACGGTCAGAGGAGGATGAAACGGGCGGTGGAAGAAGGACAGCCTTACGGAGGAACGAGTCGACTGAGAAAGAAACGGTTAGAGCAGGAGAGGGACATGAGGATGAAAAAGGGGGGCACGGTGTGGCGGTGCCGGCTGCCTTCGAGTCGACAGTTTGGTGGCGTTCGGTGTTGCTAGGCGCGAGGGCCACTGTCAGTGCCAAGGCGGCAGCCGGCAACCTTCTCGCGACCGCGAATCGAGAGCCAGCTTTTTCTCCGCTCTTCGCGGTGTACCGTTTCTTCTTCATCGATCTCTCGTCGATCATGCCCGTTCGAGACGCGACCCGAGTCGCGATGGATTTTCGAGACTCTTCGAACCTCATCGAACCGGCGCTGGATCGAGCCGCCTCTTCGGCAGCACTGCGTCGTCGCCGTCGTCGTCGTCGACGTCCTCGTCCTCGTCCTCGTCCTCGTCCTCGTCCTCGTGCCGCGTCTGCGTGCGTGTGTGCGTGAAAACCCCGGGATTCCAGAACATCAATTCTGGCTGCAACAACGGAGAATCTGTCTAGCAAGACCTTCCACGGATCAAGGCCATGAGGTAGGACACTTGGCATTTTTAGGGGTGACCTGATCAATTCGGGTTCGAGTACAAAGATTTTCAGGTTCCTCATCCGACGACTCGCCTCCACTTCCACTCTGGGTTTTTCATCTTTCCGGATAACCCAGTGTTGCGAATTTTTGAGGTCCGGGTATCCGGCTGCCCCTGGTATTTTTCGCGCGAAACGATGCCGGATGGAACTTGAATTCGCGCGTGTCCGCTGCTGGCATCCGTGTTCGAGGTAACGGTTACTCTCGATCGCCGCGCCGCGCCGCGCCGCGCCGTATCGATCCGCGGACGAGATTATTGCTGCAAGAATCCTGGAGATCTAATAGGGTTCGCGTAAATCGACTTTTTCTTTCCTTTCAGTAGTTTTGTAGCTTCTTGGTAATATTGCTCAGGGGAAATGTAATAACAAAATAAATTGAAAACACACAAATTTTAGAGGAGAGCTCTTCGTATTTAATGATAATTATAGAGAAATTAATATACGTTTATTTGTTTTCTATAATTATAATTATATCTATTTTTCTTTAACTATGTCTATAATTGTGTGTGAGAGATACTTTCGGTGATTTAATGAGGTACATTCAGTAGTTTTATAGTTTCTTCGTAATAGCGGTAAAGAAAAATTTAATAAATTGAAAAGTATAAATTTTGGAGAATAGCTCTACGAAGTCCTTCGATAGTTTAACTAACTGTGGCAGCGAGAAAAAACAAATAAAACCTAATAATTTATAGAAATTAATGTACGTACATTTATATTTTCCATAATGATAGTTATCGAAAACAAACACACAATTGTGACGTTTTCCTTCGAATATGATAATTTATAATTTTTGTAATTTCATGAGGTACAAAGCAAAAAAGAAACATTCAGAAGAATTAAAATTAAAATTCCAAGGAGCGTCATTTGATAGTTACCGAAAATTGCCAATTTTTCTATCGTATATAACCAACTTAGAAGTGTAAATAATTTGTTGTATTTTAGATACACTGGGTTAAAATTGCCATGTGCTTTAGTTATAAATAGACAGCGGATCTTTAAAAATTTTCTATCCGAATTTCAACAATCTGGAGTGCAATAGACATTTATTTTCTTTCTAAATATGTTTCATACGTTGAAAATAACATTTTTACGGTTACAAATCACACCTACTCATTTTTGTCATGAATGGATAAAATCCGCTGTGTGTTCAATTATAAAGTTCTCCAAAATTTATTTGTTTATTTATTTATTTATTATACTTGTTCTGGAATACTGCACTTTATGTGTACTTGAGTTGTGACAGTTTTCCTTGCGCATCGCGGCGGGTGAAAGTATTTGTAGAATAGAAATGGCGACACTGCGCGCGCGCGGGGATAACGGTACAATTATGATGAATCGTACGAATTCGAAGCCCGGCGAGCTCCGTCGACCTAGCCACGTAAAAATGCTAATCCGATGGATTCTATCGCGGCTTATCCGATAGTTGAATAACCTTTCCGAAACGTGAAAACGTTTTAAAGCAGTTTGCACAATGATTGTATGATTGACACCGCCGCGCATGATGAAATCTCTGACGATCAGATCGAGCGGTCGATCTATCCTATTCCAACGCTGCTGTCGAACATGTTCCTACCTGTAAATCTATGAATTAATTAAAAACAGAAAGCACAGCGAATTCAATTAACACAAATATATTGCGTTACGATGAACAACTAACTGTTCGTCGAGAAAGTCAAAAAGATATCGAATTACAATCTGCCGTAGTCTCTAGGTTAGAAAAATTGTGCCAACTTTCTACGGTGTTTAGGTGTACAGTTTGGTAATCAAAATATTCTATACTCTAGACAAGGTGGCTGACCTCGTAACACTAAACCTACCAAGTACTGAAATCGATTAAAATCAGGGACCAAAAATAACAGTTATTCTAAAATTTTCTACGATAAAAGATCATTAATACACTCTAATAATAATATAAATCAAATACTAATACTAATGATAATATAAATCATAAATATAAAATAATAATAATAAATCATAAATATAAAATAATAATAATAAATCATAAATATAAAATAATAATAATAAATCATACACACACGAAGGAAAAACGTTTTTTTTTAAATAAAACGTAAATATTTATTTGTTTTGATGTTATCGAATTAATGCAAGGTTACAGCATTTTTATTTGAACGCTTCAGAGTCGCAGTCAGCAATAAAACTTATCGTGCATCGGAAATGACCCAGTTCATTCTTTTATTTGATTATCGGACTTTTCGCCATTCGCCGGTTGACACGTCGTTGCTAATGATTGCCATTATCGTTTGTGTATTAACAACGCATTTTTTTTTATCTAAAGAGACTACTAAAATGAAAAAAAAAAAGGTTGGATTATGGGAACAGTCAATAAGATTTGACGCATACAACAACACGGCAAGTTAATATAAGCGTGGTAAAAAATAGGACAATATTTTTCGAAACACACACATTAGTAGATACAGTAAATCTTGAACTTGAACAAAATTGTCATTTAGGTACTCAATTTGTGAAATTGAAAGTGAATTGCTAAATGAATCTTATCAAAAGTAAATTTTCAAAAGTTTATTAATTAGAGCTGTGTGTGTACAGTCCTAAGTATTGTCAATAATGTGGCTATAAAACTCGTCCGTTGTCCGAAGTTTAATCCACACGATCGACTTTGGGGAAAAATAGATCGAAGTAGATTCTGTAGAAATTTTTGGAGGGTAAGTTTAGGGGGTAGGTAACAAGCCCGTGTACTCTCGTGGATCGACGTGATAAACGCGAGATTCGGTTTAGATGAGCGAAAGAACGGTGCGTCTCATTTCCCGAACGAGCATAACGTTTCCGTGACGTGACGGTGACGTGTTCGCAGTTACGTTGCAGGTACAGCGAACACAAGGGACCGCGTGTTACACGCGAACTGCGACGCAAAATCAGCCGACCAGTGTATTGAAGAAAATTGCGTAGTTAGTGGGTTGTATCCCCCTGATCTGGCTGCCGAGGAGGACGGTAGTCGCCTAGGTGTCCCCGTTAACGCGATTAGGGGAATAAGCGTAAATCAACCGGGTTCTGCGTGCACGGTTCAACTCTTGTGAAACGCACGTGTACCGAATCACGATTATTCTTTTATGATTCATCAAGAGTTTCGACTTATATCTTCTGTCTACATTTTTTGATAAGATCGTATCGCGCCCCATGAATAGTAATACAGCTAAAAAAAGCAAATGTATTCTAGCGAGAACGATTTTTCGAATTTTACTTACACTTATTTTTTCGAAATCGTCATTCTTTGAGTTGTGTGTCAGTGTTCCGGCCGGGTGCTATTACAGCGGCAACCAGGATCTATACTTAGTTCGAATTTTCATACGTATTTACGTAATTACAGGCCGCAGGTAATTAAAATTCGTGCCGAGCTCCAAACAGGTATTAATACCCGACCGTCCGTCAACGTAAGTTTCATAAACGGCTAGTAATACCCGACCGGCCGTTAGCGTGAGTTTCATAAACGGGCACTAATACCCGGCCGACCGTGTAAGTGTTAAAAGCACAGCTACTTATTCTCCTTTAACATAAACGAATGAAATATTGTTTTCGCATGAAACCTCGCCAAAGTTCTTTCGCGAAAAATTCATCGAAAATTCGCTGCGACTTTATTCGACGCATAACTGAAATATTTAAGATTTCGATAAGCAACGATGCAGTCAGTATTTTAAACTATGTTTTATTTAGTTTACTCAAATATTTAGAAGTAATTTCTACACAAAATGTTAATTTTTTCCTCGCACAATAATTAATTCGCACTAGAACTGACTTCTAGACCACTGTACGTCGCGTCGGCGCGGCGAAAGTTTGGACGTAGCTGTTCGCAATTTCGCATTGCTAGGACGCTACGGGAAGCGAGACTCGCGACCGGGTCGAGGGGGCGTAACCTTCGAAAACCGTGTTTCGAAACTTCGAAGTTCCCTTCGTTCCTTCGAATCTTCGAAGAGTCGAAGCTTCGGGAAAGTAACAGCCCTAGTTCCAAGCGGGCCTAATGCAAAAATGAATTTTCGTTCGATGCGTTAACCGCGCGCCTCTTTATGGAGCAACTCCACCGTAACGCCATAATCCCCCAGACGATCTTTTGACCTTTCGGCCGCGACCGCACAAAGCTAGTCAGCACCGTCATTGTTAACCAACGCGCGCCTTCTCCTTTAGGGCAGCCGATGTTCTGTTATTGACATACTCTTTGCTACGGGCTACCCGGGCATAGAGGCTATGCGAACGGATCGCCGCGCGTTGCTCTATCGGCGCCCGTCGAATCACGCCCGATTAATTAATCCTCGGAAGGCGGACGTTTCTGGCAACTGTACAGACGGTGGTTGCCTGTCCTCCTTTGGCCACTGTACGCTTCCTCCATTTTCGAACTCTTTCCGAAATTTCTTTGAAATGTAACCGCCCTGTGCGGCACACAGTGGGACGAACCGATAAATGATCCTGATCAAAATAAATTTCTCTTATCGATAATTGTTATTAGCGATCGTGCGCGCGAAATCAACTTCTGCCATCTCTCATATTTGTCGCATTAAATTTTGATTGTACCAATTAATTTTATGAATAAAAAATTTATGAAATAATTGATTTTCTACTATTTACGCGTTAACTACGTCGGACAGCAAAAATTGTACGACTTACGGAAAATTTAGAAATCGGAAATGGCAAGGTGTACGCTGGATCAGCGTTTCCGAAAGTTTGGTCCTGGTCAGAACAGCTATTCGGCCTAAAGCCCTTCGACAGCCGGACAAATGAAACGCTTATCGTTTCCCGCGACTCCTCTATAATTCCGCCGCGGTCAGGTCTAATGAAATTTTTTGCGGATCTCGTCCTCTCTCTCTCTCTCTCTCTCTCTCTCTTGCTCTTCAACCGTAATAATTTCTCGTACGCCGACGCCCGAGCACATTCTTCGGTGAAACGGTGCCACTTTCGAGAATCCCGGTGCCGCGTTACCGACAATTAATTCCCTCGAACAAGCGGAAAGGATAGAACCCGGCTCGCTTCGAAAAAGGAAAAAGAAGCGGAGCCCGACAAATTAACTAAACGTTTCGACCAACCGAACAGCCGTTCTCGCGTACTTTTTCCGAGAGGAGAAGTTAATAACGCGTCTGGTTACCGCTGCCCTCGGACCGTGGAACATTACGAGCCGGACAATCTCGAAATTCATTTCTTCCGAACTCCACAACAGTTCCGCCGTTTCAGTTCTTGATGGCTAGTTTATATCTGGTCGGGCCGTAATTAAAACGGCCGGCCGCGTTTTTCCGCGTGACACCGCCTGAACCGGCTATCAGGGAACGGGGAAAGTTCATTAACATTGTAGCAAACGCGAGAGGGAATTTCGAACGCATTTTATTTATCATCGGAACTGATTAATCACGTGTCTTGGATTTTTTCTTTAATTTTACTGTCACAGTTCAATCGACTTTTGTCCAATTTTTCCGAAAGAAAACTTCTTTGTGCGGCGAAGTATATTTTTAATGATTTTATCGAAACCCACAGTTCGCGAATAATTAATGAACACGACTCATCGTATTGAATGGATGAATTGAAATAATGAATTGAAGGAATTAACTGGGTGAGATACGAAACAGTGAAAAATATCGCGCAAAGTTGGCACAAAATCGAAGCAGCTTTATGCAGCGAACGAGTCTGATCCGTCACGCCCCGAGGTGAAACGCTGTAAACGAGTTTTGCCTTTATGACAAAAACTAGTAGGTGTAATTTGAAACAGTGGAAACATTATTGTTGCAACCTATTAACGCTTAGCATTGTTAAACGTATTAGGAAACAAAACAAATTTCCATTTCGCTCCGGCTTGTCGCGCAACTCCGTTAGAAAATTTCTATTTTGCATCAAGATTCTCTGTCTGCTCATAACTCTTTAATAAACCATTTTCGTACGTGAACTATTTTCATCTTCACCTGACTAACCCGTGGTACAAGTTAGGCCCCGACCTTATGGGACGCCCTGTATCGAAGAATAGAAAGTGGCCCGTTCGTCTCGGCACACAAAGAAGCTTGCTCTCCGTGTAACAAACTAATGGTAAGCCACGGTTCTCAAAAATTGATATCCGAAAATCGGTGTGTACGATAGCTTGACGGGAGAATACGTTAGCACTAAACCTACCGAGCATATTTCATCTTAGAAAAAAAATGACAAGGCTCTATTTATTTAGATTTTGTGCAATTTTGATTAAACTCTATACTTTCAATAATTGTAAGATGAAAAATATAAAACCGGTCGTTTGACCGGCAGTGGTAGGTTTAGTGATAATCTCGGACCAAAGGAGAGTCACGAAAAAATATTCGGATTCGTGATGGTGGAGAACCCGTTTCGGTAGACCTCGCAGATCGTTCTTCTAATCTGGAAGTGTTTGGCGCGCGAGGGTCCCGGCCTCCTCCAATAGGAGATTGCTTCGGCGGACCGGTCTGGTTTACCAGTCGACCTTGAGACCAGCTGACAAACCGAGGAAGAAGAAGAAGAAGAAGAAGAAGCAGTCGACGACGGCGCGGCGGCGACGCGATCGCGCGAGGACCGGGGGGATTGCGCAACGCTTCGAAATACATACCGTGACATTGAAACGCCCATCGTCGTGTTCACCCTTGCTACATCCTCTTTCTCTCAGGATACCCCTTTGTCTCAACGGAGCGGCGCGGCGGAGGGAACAGGGGAAAAAACGTGAACGAACGTTTTGGTCCTCTCTTTTCGCACGAGCTCGCGCTCTCTCTCTCTCTCTCTCTCTCTCTCTCTCTCTCTCTCTCTCTCTCTCTCTCTCTCTCTCTCTCGGTTAATTTATGCGCATTTTTCCATTGTATGTAATCGCGTTCGCTGAACGGATTCGAGCCTCGACAGTTGCGGAGGAAAAATTTTCTACGGCCGACGAATTCGTTCTTTTTTGTCGTCGCATTATGTACAGACCCTATTTCCGCGTCGATGTAAACCAACGTTCTAGTGGCAATTAAGGGAGTTCACAAACCTTCGCGGCAAAGATTCTTTTAATTCCCTCGCTAGCCCATCGAGCTTTATTAAAACTTGAAATGAAGAGTTTGTGCGCCGACAGGTGCACGGGCGAGAGGTCCGCCAAGGGCTGAAGAGATTTTTATTGGGGAACTCTCTCTCCTAGACCAGTCTCTCGGTTCACCCTTCTCCGTGTGTTTCTTTTTTGCCTTGCCGTTAATATTTAATTATCGACGAAAGTCATAGCCTCTAATTAAAAAAACTTTGGAGCGTCCTTGGCGTGGGGGCTTGCGATTCGAATCGACCCTGAAGAGGAGGTACGCCGCGATTCGTTATGTGCCGCGCGACCTTCGGTTCATCGAGAGTGGCTTCGCTGATCGTTGATTCGGCCGACGAGTGTTCGGCTCGATGCACGCCCAGTTCTTTTATTAAATCGATCGCAACGAGCTCCGTGTTCGGATCTATTAATGTGTGTTTCGAGAATATGCAGTCTCTTTTAAAGATGAGCTATCGATTCGCTGTCTATCTTGTAGCGGCTGTTCAGCAAGTCATTGTTCGAATAACTTGTTATTTTATTTTAGAATTATTTGGAACAACATGTTCAATTTCAAATGAATCCATGTCCTTTGAAACTTGACCTAATTTTAATTTTGTAATTCGAATGTTTAAAACAAGATTTTTGTAAGTGGTGTATTAATACTTATCAGTAGACCGTGGATTTGCTGCATTTCTAACAAAGATGAATAGGTCAAATACGATCCTCTTCATCGGGTTCCCGATGTTTCGCGTTCTCGTACACTCCCGATAAGTACCTTGGTCATAACTCGAGCGCCTAATTGTAAGGGAAGCCCACGAAGCTAATTCCTCATTAAGAATCCTCGAAACCGGAAAACAGAATGAATTACTACCGGTAGAACCTGTTCGGCCCAGAAACAAGAGCCACAGTCTATCTCTACCATCGAGTTGGTCGCGTTCGGCTTACAGGGAATTATGGCTCGTTCAAAAATCATTCAGCTGCTACCCCTAATACGTCCATCAATAATACAAACCCCCTAATCCGGGACGGGACGGATCGATGGGAAGCCCGAAAGCCGTCAAAATTACGCTCGGACTAATTAAAACACGCGTCGTCCTCGCGCGCAATCGATTCCACATCGAACGTATCGATGAAACGAAAGTCCCTGAATTGGCCGGGGAAGGAGAGGGAGAGAGGCGAATAGGGGGAAACCCATGAAAACGTGGAGAGTTTAAACGAAAACACGGATAAAAAAGAAAGGAAGGAGGAGATGCATACGGAGCAATAAAATGGGGGGTGCGTATCGGGGCAAGAAAAAGGGTGTATACGCGAGCCCGCGTATTCCCGCACGCCAGAATTAAAAGCTCCGACACGGAAGAACCGGGAAAGAGCGAGCAAGGCGGGAAGGGGGTGGTCGGTCGAGGGGTCGGGGGGGCGAGAGATGCGTCACCGGGAGGTGGCGGCTACCACCCTCGCTCTCCGTGGCTCTTTTGAAGGTCAAGGTTTCCCACCCCTCTACTGCGGGATGGTATGGATGTGTACGTGTGTGCGCGCACGTACGTGTTACGCACGCGCGCGCATCCGCTAGCCAGCTCGCGAGGCAAGAGGATTACGCGAGAGGACGAGGGAGGGGGTCCGCTGCAGGCGTACAAGTGTTGGTGGACGAGGAGCAGCAGAAAGGAGAGGAGAGGGTGGACGGGGACGCGCGTGGGTGACCGGGGGTGTGCGCCAGGGGTGGCGAGAGCCCGGTGCCCAGTATTTATAGCGCTTGCGAACCGGTCGATAGCGGATAGCGACACTGCGCAGTTGGGAAGCCCTCGTACCGAACTCCTCAACCCTCTTTACCATCCCTTGGGCCTCCGTCCTTGTCTCTCCGACCATCCTTCACCCAACCTCTTGCTTCTTCCTCTATCGCGTCAAGGCTCTTTCCTCTTTTCTTCCTTCCTTTTTCCTTCCTTCCCTCTTCCTCTCCCTCTCCCTCTCCCTCTCCCTCTCCCTCTCGCCCCGCTTTTTATTTTCGTAGCTAGCTGTAACACGGTCTTCTTTTAAACTCTTAATTTTCTTTCTTCCTCCTCCTCCTCTCTTCGTTCCTCTTCTTATTTTTTTCTTTTCGTCCGCCCTCTCTCGGTCGAGGGTACGTGTCGCAGCGAGGACAGCCCGCCGCGCCGCGCCGGGGAGAGGGATCTTTCCTCCGGGATATTGGTCATGGGTGCTTCGGGGGTAGTGGAGAGTCGATATTGATATTGATTGGAAGTTTTTAGCGGGCCGACGCGATGCTTCGGATGCTGCCTCGAGGATGGCGACATGTTTTCGACCTTGCCGGTGGGGGGAGGCGGTCGGCTATCCTGTTTCTTAGATGGATTATTTGTGAAGTCCTCCTCGGCTGGGTTAGGTTCACGGGCGGTATTGCGTTCTGGTTCCGCGATCAGTCGCGGACCAGTGAGATTCGGGTCGTCTCGCGCGATCAGTTTCGATCTATTGGCCTCTCGCGAACGTGATGAAGTCCAAACTCGGTGGAGGTGTGCACCTCCTGTTAACAATTTCCGTTTCAACATCAATTTGAATTACACAAAGGAGACAGAGGAGCACCGTTTGCGGACACGAGAGCCGCCGAAATGCAAAATAATCTTGCGCCTGAAGGAAATATCGCCGATAAAATGAGGAAGAACGAATAAAGGCAACGAGGAACGTTGTCCACTCCGAAGGAAAAGAGAAAGAGAATTAGTGGTTTGATAAAGAACCCGGTTGGAGGACAGGAGAGAAGCGTCGTATCAGCGCGTATGTACCTGCCGCAGAGAGAGAGAGAGAGAGAGGGGGGGGGAGAGGGTAGAGAGAAACAACTAGAGAGGAGGATAGGGAGGTCAGAGGGTTGTCGAGCGCCGCCCAGGTGAGGTGGGGGTAAATCTATTGCCATCCCTTTCTGCTCGCCGGGGTGCATCAGGGATTGTCACCCCCTCTCCTAATGGTTCCGAGGTAGACAAGGTCAGAGGCGCGGTGAGGGAGAGTAGAAGGGGATGGATCGAGCGTGGGCGGTTTCTGCGGGAGTGGGATAGAAGCTGGTTAGCCGAACAAAGAGATGCGGCGACGTTTGCCAGCAAGAGAGGGTGGTCGGAGAAGGACAGAACTGTTGGAGCGAAGCTGAAGAGGAACCGCAGAGCGCGTGGGACAGAGTGAGAGAACCGCAGGTCCCGTGCGTTTCGCTGGAGAACTACTGGCTCGGACATAAAGGTCACCCGTTGTCGTCTCTTTCGCTCCGGCTGGTTTCTTCCTCCCCGTTTTCTTCGGTTTCCTTTAACGAGTCTAACCAGCTGGTAGCAACGTCAGGAGGGATCAGTACGTCGTGCACCGTCCACAAGGTACACGTTTGGTCAACTGATAGATACTTGGTACAGTAGCTATCACGTCTCTCCGAATGGAGTATCGGCATCCGGGAGATAAGGCTTAGCCAGGACAGAGAACGACGATGTCCTTGGGGGTGGTCGAGAGAAACCGGGTAACACAGAGGCCGGAAACGGGAGTCTGGGAAATGTGTCATCCCCCATCGGTGACGCGCAAGAAAATTTCAAGCGACGAGAGGGGAGACGGGAGGAGTATCCTCGAAGCGGTGAAGGTGAGAGGGCAGCTGAAGGATAAAGGGTGGGAGGGGGAATGGAGGCTGGGTTGTTCCTTGCAATTCGTCCGGGAAGTTAACCATTAGACGTCCGCAAAGTATTGTCATCCTGCGGTGTTGGACGAGCTGTGACAGAGCCGCCACTCGACTCTGCGAAGGACGCTTTCGATGGACGTCGATAAGAGAACCGAAATTGTGACTGGAGAAGCAAGTTGATCCTCGCATAAAGGATTCATTTGTTCTCGGGGCGGTGAAGGACAACCGATGAAGAAATATTGTATCTCGGGCTACATGGGTTGTACCGGGAGGCTCGCCAGGACCAGCAGCCGCGGCGAAAGCCACCCTCTTGACCTTTTCCCGATCGGGGGAAGGAGAGGAACGAAAACACAGAGGGAGCTGGAGTGCGACAGGTGGAGGAACACGGTTGTGGGGAGGATTTGGGGGAGCGAAGGAGAGGAGAAGCCAGAGCTTCGGCCGTTTGCTGATCGGCCCCGAAGAGCGACAGAGGAGGAGGGTAGCTGGCGGCGTAGAGCGATCAACGGGGTGGGGTAGGGGTCACGGGTGGTGAGAGTCGACGTAGTGGGGGATGGAGGCAGGTTCCGTGCGTTTCGTTGGAGAACTCGCACCACCGGGCGACCGTAAAGGTCGTCGTCGCTCTCTCTCTCTTCATCGGGCACACAGTAGTCGAGCAGCTGGCAGCAACGTCAGCAACGAGAAACGAATCAGTCCGCTGTGTGCCAGCACCCGGAATCCGTGATCATTCTCCACTGGATCCTTTGACCGTCATCCGGTCGAACTACTTCTCCAGACTTTGGAATTATTTCTTGGTTCCCGAAACGTCATGGAGGCGAAACTGGCGGACGACGAGGAGAAACGATTGCTCGAGAACAGATTCATCGACTTGTTACGAATGTTGGATCGATGGAAAACCAGTATGGAGCAGGAAGAGGAGGACGACGGGATCCGGGAACCGGGGAAGGACTTTTTCGAAGAATGTCAGCTGAGAAGATGGAGCGGTCGCAGGAACCTCCACGATCACTGGCTCGACTAAACGCCCTCGTCCATCGACGTCCTACGCCGCTGTGATTCCCGTGAGTAATCGAACGGAATCGAAATACTTTCCCTCGTTTCTTTCTATTCCGATGCGCAGGAGTGTCGAATTCAATCGAGAAATTACAATTGCAATTCCGACTTCTCGTGTTTCAAAGTCCGCTGTTTGCACGTAAAGCTAGAACAGAAATCACAATCGCGCGATCGTTGCATTTTCAATGCGAGAAATATTTTCCCTCGTTTTTCGATACCACCGAAACGAAACCGCCGATTTTGTTTAGCCCAGGCTATAACTGGTGAACGGTAGACACGAGCACCGATTCTCTCGCAGCAAGTTTGTTGTCTGGAATGCCGCGGGACATCCGGGATAACGATTTTCCTCCGCACGATTTCGTATTCCGCTTCGCTGCATTCATATTGGACGCGGCTCCTCTTCCTTCTTACATTTTCGAGGAACGATTGCGCAACCGGAAAACGCGAATTAACCGCGTAAATACGGCGACACAACTACGCCGCCCGTATTTCCCTACTTTCCGCCCCGTTGCCTATATTTTCGATTTCGAAGAGCCTTCTCTCTCTCTCTCTCTCTCTCTCTCTCTCTCTCTCTCTCTCTCTCTCTCCCTCACTCCCTCTCTCTCTCTCTCTCTCGTTGCCTTGGGTACAAGGATTATAATTGGATCAGCGAATTATTTGATCGATTCGATAACAGGAAACAATTCTCGTTGCGCAACGATTCTAGAGACTCGTTCTGGCTACAGAGAAATGTTTATCGAAAGCGCAGCTTTTTCCTGGATAAAGGTTCGAGGGGAATAATTGTCGGCCACTTTAACATTTACGGGCAGAAGCCCGCCCGTAACTCGGGCCACGTCGAGCGCACTGCCGATCAAACAAATACAAGGGGCTCTTTCGAAAACAGTGGGGTGACAGAAACGATTTACGTTCACGGTTCAACAGGAGACATGATCTTTTTTATTATTAGATATCGTACGTTGTCGGCGGATCGCTTTCTCCGCGAGATTTACCGGGATCTAGCGGGAATTTGCCAGCTCGAAGGACTCGAAAAAGCAGCCATGCATATTTCACCGGCAGTACACTGAGTCACGGCGAAAGACACTTCATTAATTCACGCGAATTCGATGTAGGCAATGCGATACATACAAATTAGGCTCGCCCCTTGGCCTTTGCGACTCCCGACTCCCGAACGCTCGCCATATGGGTACGCTCTACCATTGCGAAATCACGCTCACGTAATTTTTTCCAACGCGCGCACAAAGCAGCCGTTGTAATTGTTCTAATTATTAACTCCTTTGTGATTATCAGACAGCGGTTTTTATGCATTTATGGGAACGATAAGTAGGTGGTGTAATTCGATACAGTGAAAACACACACATTAGAAGAATTTAAAAATACTGTTATATTATTCTCCACCTGCTAAACATATCGAGACAGAAAATAAATTTGTATGTCACTCCAGTTTGTTGCAATCCCAATGATGGAAAATTTTTATTTCGCTTAAAGATTATTCTTCTAAAATTAGTATTCTCTTGAAGCCATTATGGGGTAGTAGACTCGCAGAGGAAGTGCGACTGAAGCGAGACATCGTAGAACTAACAATAAAGAAGAAAATAACAATTTAATTCTTAGACAATTATCGTTAGACTGTGGATTTTATGCATTTATGAAGAAATTTATAGAGTGACATATAAAACAGTGAAAAAGTATAAAAAATCTAAGAATATTGTTACATTGTTGTTTTCGAGGTGAAAAGACTATCAAGGGTTGAAATGAATTTTTACTTAACTACTGGTTCCCACAATCGATGCGAAATACATTTTTATTTTGAATAAAGATCCGCAGTCTACTTATAGATTGTTGGGTCAGCCTGCGTTCGGACGACTTCGACGCAGAAATGGCGGGATTTCCAGTGCACCGTGCAATAACTCAAAGGTCAGCGTGTAGATAATTTTTTCCGAGCTCGAGCAACTCCGGACTGTTGTTGTAGATCTCAGAAAATATTCCGGTTCTATTTTTCCCTGGATGCAACTGCATTTCTGCGATTTCGCGCTGCCCCACAGTGCTGCGATTCAAGGTACTAACTCGACAAAACCTTCTTTACGACTACTAATACAAATGTGTGCAGATATTCGAAATATTAATCCGTATATATTTTTCTGCTTCTTCGCGGAACGTATTTATCTATTTATACACGATATTTCTCCAAAACATATTTATACAATCCAATTCCAAATCTCAGAATTCGACATTCTTCCATATTTTGGTATAAAAAATATAATATTCCATTTATAAAAACAAAGTCGACCTTCAAATCTTCGAAACGCTTCCGCCTGTAAAAGAAATTAATACGCTACATAATGTACCCCTCCAGACCATGCAACTTCTGTATGCAAAACTTTTTCGTGCAACGTATACTTTGGAAGTTATACAAGGTGTGCAAGTTGCGTGGACCACCGTGTATATGTATATTTAATTAACGGTATTAATTAAGTCAATAAAACGTACAATAAAACGTTAGCTTCCATTATAAAAATTTACTTCAGAATATATGTAGAAATGTAAGTATAAAACGTATTTGAAAAATATCGATTGATAAAAGCAAGAGCTTTTATGGACCTCCTTACAAAATATTGGAAAATATCAATTCAAAAAGACTTTGAGAGTTTTGCCGACAGAGAAACTAATGTTACGTTATGAGTTTAGTCCAGCTAATTAGCATTGATCGCAACGTTGTGTGTGTGTGTGTGTGTGTGTGTGTGTGTGTGTGTGTGTGTGTGCGTGTGTGCGTGTGCTCGTCCGATCGATCGGCCCGCGCGAATTCGATTTGGCGCGATCGTTCGAAGTTGCCGCGTCACGCGGACGGGTCCATTGTCGATGATCGGGGCGACACGACAAGGATCTCCATTGGCCGTACCCGCGACTACAATGGTGCGGGTACCACGACTGTAAAGACGGACGTGCGAGGACGAATTATGTAACTCAGCCGGTCACCGATCACGCTCGTCATCGTGTCTAAAAAAAGTCGGATGACTCCGGAAATCATGCGGCCGTACGCCTCCATCGAGGAAAAAAATGAAATCTGTATATTTCCAGAATAATCCGATAGATCACCGGACACGCGTAGAGACTTTGCTTGAGCTGATAAATTGATCCTGAAACAATTTAGGAGGTGGAGGGGATGGAATTTGTGCATTTGTTGGGAGCTGTACAGTCAAGTTTCTAGAATGGGAGAATGAAAATAGAGAAAAATAGTGCGGCATGTACTGCAAACTTGCAAGGGTTGGCTCGGACACGTGCGTGTACAGGGTTAATCGGAAAATAAATATAGAATCGCATGGTTTTTCAACAAATATTTATGCCACGTGGACACTAAATCTACCGAACCTTAACAGCAACTGGTACATGTTGCCATATAAAAATGACAAGATTGATTTTATTTAGACTTTGTGCGGCTCCCCTATTGTAGTACGTGCTCTGTTATCTTGTTATCTATGTATACAACCACTTCTTATGAAATCATTTTTACCAGGGACCACAAATAACAGTGATTCTAAAATTTTATACAATAAAAATGAAAAGTTTAAATACAATGATGTTAAATAATGATGTTAAATATAATGAATGACTGTTACAAGTAACAGTAGTTATTAGTGTCCAAAAAATTGGATCTTCCTCGATAACTGTTATCGATGAAGAAAAACTGTTTCGATTGCTCAAAGCAGTTATCTATGAAAGAAGTTCATTTCAATTGGTCATAACAATTATCAACGAGAGGAGTTAATTTCGATCGCTCGTAACAGTTGTCGATGATCGAATTTCTTTTCACTTGTTCATAATAATTATTGATGAGAAAATTCATTTTGGTTGCATATTTCGTATAACAGTTAGGGTCCCTGAATTTTTACTATTTCAATAATTGTAAAACAAAAAATCTGGAACCGGTCATTGTGACCGGCGGTGTCAAAAAGTTCCCGGTGCAGATCACTTGGCGTTATCATAGAATGGCGAACGACTGGAATATTAGTAAATCGATTTCTGAAGCTTGCAGCGAGATACAAAATCTCGACGCGCGCGCGGCGTTGTATTTATATTATTCTATAAATGCACAATATGCGAGCCCTAATTATACCGTGCCGATCGACCTGTGATATTTATTTATCTAGTCGACGTTAGCTTACTCACGGGGTTCCCATTCAGCGGTTTTACTGTGATTTAATCCTCCTACTATATTAAATTTGAATATAATGAGTGGTCCTGAGGGGGTAGACTCATATCCAAGGGTGCGGGATTGAATGATGGGGTTTTTAGTAGTTAAAGGCCCTAGATAAAAGATCACTTGAACCTCAAAAGTCCTATTTTCACGTTTAGAAGGCGTAATTTGCATTATTCGGCAGCATGTTGCTGTCGCAGCTTTATGGAAAGAGCTAGTTGCGCAGCTTTATGAAAATAGCTACTTGCGCAGCTTTATGTTTCCGAATAATGCAAATTACGCCTCGTAAACAGACAAATAGGAAATTTGGGGGCGTCTGCGAAAAAGACTATCGCATGCATTATCGAGAAATGTGCGTCCTCTTAATTCTGATTAAATCCTCCTACCATATTACATATATGCGAATACAATGAATAGACTGCATTGATGGCTTCAAATAATTTTCGAAAAATGTTAGAAAATAAGATTCCACAGAATTTAGTACAATTTTGATTAATCCCAGATCTACGCAAGATGACTACGCAAGACGACTACCAGTAAAAATAACATTTTACAAGATTCCACTTTCTGGAAATTTGCCTACAAAAATTGAAAATTCTTACGTTTAGAACAAATTCAGAATTCTCGTCGAACCGTTCGATCACTGTTTCTCGATCAGCCTGTATGCGAACCAGTGCGCATTTCCGAACGTGCGAGCTCTCGAGCGGCGAGTGTGGGTGAGTTCGGCGAGTGTCGACACGGCGATAAATTCGTAGCGCGAATCAAATGCGATTGGCCGACTGACAGTGACGTCAAGCAGCCGGTGCGGTGGCCAGCCGTCAAGTAGCACGGCTGCGTCGTGTTTCGTGGAGGCCTGTAAAAAAATTCACATTTTTTCCTACCCACTTCTCAATCGAACACGCGCGATTGGGCACCTTACGACGATTTATGAGTCACGTTGCACCACGTGACCCTCGGCCTTCTTCCTCCTCCTTCACCTCCTCCCCCTCTTCCTTCTGCTTCTTCGTTTTTCATTCTACTTTTTTTTTCGGCCACGCAAACAAACCGCCAGTAGTCTACTTTCCGCCAGATACATCTTTCCGAAAGACGACGTCTAACGATCACATCTTCCATTTGCTTGTTTTTCCGGTTCCTCCGGTGGCGCGCGCGGATCGATCATGATGGGATGCAGTGAGCAGGCTCCATTGCGAGTCCGAGTCCTTCAAGATGGACCTGATCCTCGACATCAACAGCTGGCTCTACCCCATGGATCTCGGTGAGTGTTTATTTATTCATACCGAACTTTCTCTCCAATTATCTATGCAAACAGGGATCGCATTTTCGAGACCTTTCATACACACTGCGGATTCTATGCAGTGGAAATCAGGATTTGAAATACAATATGTATAACGGTGCAAGGATTAAATGAATTTGAAACGAATATTTATTTGGTTCGAGTATCTTGCAACCGAGGAAAACAATTTTTATTCTCCGGAGTGAAGTGTCGAATTTAATTACGAATTTTACAATTGCAATTCTGACTTGTATTTTAAAATCAGGTGTTTGTTTATAACGCTAGAACCATGGATGCGAACAAGTATCGAATTTAATTAAAAAATTGCAATTCTGACTTGTTGTATTTTAAAATCATCTGTTTGTATACAATATAACGCTAGAACTTAATTGAGAATTTTACAATTGAAATTCCGCTGTTTGCACATAACGCTAACACCATCGATACGAAAAAGTGTCGACTTTAATTCAGAAGTTACAATTGTAATTGTTGTATTTTATTTCGGTTTTATTACCGGGCAATTAAATTGTCACTCAGCCGACGTTCCCGGAAACTCCGTTTCTTTAATTAGAACCGTGTTACGTAAACGAAAAAATAGTTCGCGAATATCGTCCGCCTCCGAACTCTAGCTAGCGACGCGCGATTTCTGGACCTTGAAAAATATAGTTCGGCGAGTATGTAGGAGAGGATCATCTGCTACTCATTAGGCCCTGTCAACAAGATGAACGGCTCATTTTAGACGGCGATACAGCCGCGCCCGTCTCGGGTTCGAAAAATATCTTCAACGTCTCGTTTTACGTGCGTGCTATGATCCCACTTCACGAGCTTCGTAACAATCTCGAAGTACATAATCTGAAACTGTTGTCGATGGTATTTAAATATTATAGAATACATATATCGATCGAACTTGCCGATAATTGCCAATAATTACCACTGCTGGTCAAACGACCCGAGTCTTATATTTCTTATTTGACAATTATTAAAATTATGAAGTTGCTTATCTGGAAATCGATTCCACAAATCTCTCTACCCACAAGAGCATATTGCAATAAAAAAAATAGCGCAAAATCTAAATAAATAGAGTTTTTGTCTTTCTTGTAAGCTAAAACATTTTAGTCGCTTTCAGTGCTCGGTAGGTTTAGTGTTAAAACATCTATAGGAAATGGATGAAACAGCTCATAGAATGCTACTCTTCTTCTTGATCGAGTGGTTCTTCCACAAGGGAAAGAGGACGACCATCTTTTATCGAGATGATACGACGGTATCGCTTTTCAGTTTCCGCAATAACGGCGCAGAGAGGGTGGGGGTGAGCGACAAGTTCGAACTTCTATCGAGGTTAACGCGACGACGAGTTATCGACGAGAAAGAACTAACCAGCTAATGTGTGTCGGGATAGCACAGCTGCGACGATCGCGTTTCGGCTTCTTCAAGATGGCGGTGATCGACCTTGTGTCACGAGGTGATGATCAACAACGTGTCCACGGATTCTCGTCGCCATTTCTCCCGTAGAGAAACGATCCATAAACGAGATCCGTGTGTCGGATTAGAAATTCACAACCGTGACTCGTCGCAAGAGGAAAGTAATTAAACTGTCTTTTCGCCGTCGACGGTCGGCTTGCATTGCATGAAAATGTTGTTTGCCATATCGCAGCGGCGCTGACACGACTCCCGTGTGTGTTTGTTGACATGGCGCCTGTCTCGCGAGTAGCACCGTGTGTACTTGATCGATACGCTTGCAGTGTAAATTTTGCAGAGCTATGGGGTTCGTCGTGTTTCAGTTAGCAGTCTCGCCATCCCGAGAAAAATAATCTTACGAATTAAAACCGGGGTTTATTTCTCACATATAATATTTCGTTTGCTTTTGAATAAAATCGTCCAGAAAAACGGTTGATGATCAATCATTCATCACAACTGATGCGAATAATAAATTACAGCATGCCTTGAAATTAATTAAACATCCGGTAACTGGTACCTTTACCCAAGAAAGATTGTTCGACGAGGAAAATAGTGTGCGAAAGTCGCGGAACGCATTTGGCACGGACAAAAGTCGGGTTTTCTATTTTCCTAGTTCAGCGAATTTTCGAGAGCTCTCCCGTGGTGTATTGCTCGCATCCGGTTGGGGCGCGCATGCCAAAACCATCGACAAGCCAAGATTGCTTTTCTGTATCGCGAGAGGCGTGCGCGATCGAAACGATCGATGCTCGACGGTCGGGGCGCCCTTTGGCGAACGCGACACGTGTTTCATGCTTACAGACACACGTGCTCTCTCGGGCTACAGTCTTTTTATTCCCGTCGTCCTTCCGCTTCTCGGCTAGACGTCGGAAGGGCAACCTCGCTACGTAATGGACACTGGTGGAACGTGTTCCGCTCCGGGAGCACAAGTCGCTACAACTTTATAACTACCTCAAGGTGGCTTCCATTGCTCTTCTCGCAACGCAGAGAGAGAGAGAGAGAGAGAGAGAGAGAGAGAGAGAGAGAGAGAGAGAGAGAGAGAGAGAGAGGGGGGGAGAGGGAGAGGGAGAGGGAGCGTGGGGGGACACGCGCCGTTGCCAATTTCGGGGTTGCAAAGCCATCCTGAATGCCTTCAAGTGACCATTCTTTTTTAACCTCCACCCTTCACTCGCGGAAAAAAGAGTTACATACTCGTCTATTCAGAATGCACGCTCGGGGCTGAACTTGTTATTAAACTGCGCGCACTTAATGGCCCGGAACTTCAAGGTAACGGACAAACTTGAATAGGCTTTCACGCGACTTCGTTAACTCGATTTATATTCAGATTTCTTTTTACCGTACACACACGTCGCGTCGGTCCCTCGGTCGTTCGAATTTGTTTAACGATTTTTCTGCTTTTCTCAAACTGCCAGACTACTTCGGGAATTTCCAGGTACACACATCGTTTCGTCAGCTGTTGTTCAAATTTACTTGACAATTTTTCCGCTTTTCTCAAATTGTCAGATTACTTCGGCAATTTCAAGGTACCGGGTACACATAGGTCCCTCTGTTTAAATTCACTTGACACTTTTCCTGCTTTCCTGTAATTGTGAGACTACTTCGGGATTAAGCGGGATTAAGTAAACGAGATATTATCCTCAACGAAGAAAGAAAATGATTTCGATAATATCTCGTTAAATATCAGATTTAAGACATATGGAGGTTAATAGATTTTTACTCGGAATTCGATAGACTAATTCGAAGGTGCTCTTAATTACTGTTGGTTCAGGCGCAGAATGGCTAATTCCGGCTTTTTATTCTCCCCCGTTTGCCCTGTGAAGCTTTATAAATTGTCAACGTTGAACGTAGCAGCACTAAAAATCTCGCAACAGCGCAATCCTCCGTTTTCGTCCTACGTCAGCTCGTAAAAGAGGTGGATAAAGAATCGGGGAGAATGGGGAGGGGTTTGGTAAGTGTGCCCAAGGCCACGTCACGCTGCAGCAAAGCAACCCCCTACCAACCCCCTGGAATATCGTCGTTTTAACTCGCCCCACGGACAATTTTGGATGTATCCCGTTGATTCGGTCGCTGCAGAGGGAGGGGTGCGTCACACCCACTCGTGTCAGGGGGTAGGGGGTTGGGGGTGGGGCGCACTGCATCGTTGATCCACCTCCTCCAACCCGCTTTCTCTCTGTTTACAGATTCGTGTCCTGTTCCCCTGCCTCCTATTTTCGCTAAAACAGTTTCTCCTGTTCCGCGTTCCCATGCGCGACTTTCAAGGCTCGTTTCGAATACGTGCCCCGCCAAACGCAGTTACCGTCCGCTTCCAGTGAATTCGGGATTACTCGCTCGAAATCGGAGATAATTGAATTGCATCTCGAGTTTTTCGGATCAAAGCCACTGGAAGTTGCTAGTGCTGATTTGACGTAGCTTTCCCGCGCGGTAGTAGTCGCCATGTACATTCTCCTACGGTTCTGTCGTCGTATGTGAATGATTTCCAAGGTTTGACAGTGGTCCAGACGATTTTTCTGTCCGGAGAGTCTAATCAATAGTTGAACTATTTTAACGTGAACTACATTCTCTGGTTCCGGAACCCCACCGCTAACATATTGTTTCCATTATTGAATTTATTGGTGTCTAATCAATTACTAAACATTCAAGCAACGTACGAGGTATTATATCAATCTCTCAAAATGCCCATAGTTATGAAAGTGGTCTGTCACTCGTGTATTTCTTGTGTTCCGAGATATTTTTATTTTATTTTTATTTTCTTATATTTAAAAGAGAAGGGGATGTTAACAATAAGTGAACTCCATACGATGTTGAAATAACAAGCACTATCTAACGGTTCACTTTTGACAATATCGTAAAAATTACATTGAACTAATTTAAATTCAAATGATCTTTTTTTTTTTTAATTTTGACTTAGACCACTTTCATAATTATGAGCACATTTACCGATTGAAAGTTGAATATGTGAATTTAGAAAAGCTCTACCATTTTTGAAATTATAAAGTGAGAATTGTTTCGATAAAATGTGTTATTCAACCGCATATTGGACTAAAAATTGCACAAAATCGACATTAGTAGAGCCTTGTCATTTTTTCGGTTTCCAAATTAGGATAGCTCTACGATCTACAATTATTGAAATTATGAAGTGTTACAGTATGAAGTGTTTTTGTATTCGGGTGTTTAAATTGGGGTTTTATGATACTCGAGGTATGGAATAGCATTAGTACAATACAATTTCCCGCTTAGCACCATTGTTTACCCAGGATCGTCGTTTACACTCGGAACAATTATCCAAGAAATCTATGTTCGGCACACGTATAAAACCGTAGTACCATTTTGTTTCCTGAGACTCGATACCCCGAAGTTCTCACAACAATCGCGGGAACACTGTACATGATTTACAAGCACACACAGGACTAAAAATTGCACAAAATCGAAAGTGAATGGAACCTAGTCATTTTTATCAGCTGAAACATTTGAATCGCTTTTAGTGCTCGGTAGGTTCAGTTCCTAGCACCACGTTGCTTTGGGTCAAGTTGAACAGCTGCATTTTGCATCCGCATCTCCGATTTGATCCTGGGTGTCTTCCGCACCCTGGTAGCCTACTTTCGCTAAAGCGAGAGAAGTTGCACATCCCGATCATTATTAGAGGGGCCTATTCACGATCAAGAATATTGCGCAACAATTATTGTGCAGCATGATGTTTTCGCAAATCCACATCATTCACGATCAATCATGTTGCGCAATAGGCATTGTTGCGCAAAATGCTTGAACGTGAATAGTAGGCCCCTTAAAGTCACTGTGAAGGGCGATCGTGATTCTCTATAGAAGAAGCTTTTGCGAGAATATTTCGTGCGGTGGCTAGAAGGAAGATCGAATTTGCAGGAAGGAAACTCGATCTCTCTCTCTCTCTCTCTCTCTCTCTCTCTCTCGAGCAAGAGGGAGAGAGAAAGAGAGAGAGAGAGAGTGGAGGAAAAGGAGCGGAGGGGAAAGAGCCGGGTAGGAGAGGGTGGGAGAGGTGAGAGCGAAGGTTAGTCGGTAGGGCCAGGCAGGCAGGCAGGCAGTCCGGTTGTATTGGGTTGTATTGACGCGCGGCGCACAGGCTTGCGCGAGATGACGCAATCTCTCCCACCAAGTGGCGGTTCAGCCCGTGCCACATTCTACGGAGAATCATCCCCTCCCTCGAGCGGCGGTCCCGCTCCGCCCTCCTACCTCAGCCAGCAGCTCCCATAAGTTCAATGCCAAGGTCAAAACGGCCACGGCTCGCAACCGTGTCGGTCTCTCTGCGCGATATTACTCGTCGTTCGCCGAGAGAAGAAGAATGTAGTCGTGTGTGTATTCTCTCCGTGTTCTCTCTGGTCGTGTGCTCTCTCATCGGCACGTCCACCGTTCCGTCGCGTCGAATCCGCACGACGCGCGCAAGTACTCGCCGTTTAACCTTGGCTTTTTCCTCCCTCGCACGTACTGCGCTTCCGTCTTCCCCCCCCTGTCTCTCTCTGTCTCTCTCTCTGTCTCTCTCTCTTTCTCTCTCGTCAACTAACCCTACTAACCCCATTAACTAACACCGAGAACTCAGGGCCGGGACTGATCGTCGTGCGTGTCTCTTCAGAAAAATGAGAAACAAAAGTGCGACAATTGGAGTACGAAACCGATGCGCCAGTCGGTCGGGGAGGATCGTGCGTTATCGTGTCGCGTCGCGGGAACCGCCTGTGCGGAGGCAAGGTCGTGACAGGTGCGTGGAACATATACACCCGAGGAGAACGAGAACGGGACGTCCTGCGCCGCGAATGCGGATGCGCATCATGCGAAGAATGGATATAAACTATCCTCGTCCTATCTCTCTCTCTCTCTCTCTCTCTCTCTCTCTCTCTCTCTCTCTCTCTCTCGCTCGGTCTCTCCCCGCGATCGCGCTTGACGTCACGAGACAAGATGGCGGTTTTCGGTAGTCCCGGGACAGTTGTTAAAGCTCTCTGCGCCCGGATGGTCGACGTTCCTGAACGACTACACACCAGGTGCAATATCATTACATTTTACCATTTTAATCAGTCTCCTTCTACTCTGTACTATTATTATTACTCTTGTTTAACGTTACACGTTCTCGCTGCTTCTTTTCAACTGGCACTCGGACGCGTACAGTTCGTCGCGGAACGTAAATGCGCCGCAACCGAGCAAATGACCGGTATACACGAGCCCGTCACTGTCAAGGTTGCCGTTGTAAATCACGTGAGCCCGTTAATGTGCCCGGGGATACGGTCGCGCATCGCTCAACTAGATAATCTATAATCGTTCTAGCACTATTATGATGTAAGCCTGACCCTACGCTCTTCGCAATATGTACCATCAATTGGCTATGCGGATTCGCGGCCGAGTTCGTTTCAGTCCGTTCCGTCTTTCTTTCTCCGCTGTCGGCATTGCCAGGGCCGCTATCGATTACCGTGCTATATCTGCCCACCGCGTAGCCTGGATTTAACCTTGACCCTTGTTCTCCGAGTCTTGCGCGGAGGACTCTCGTTAGTTTGAGCGGAGCACCCGCGAATCAAGGTCGTTTCAGCCAATTGGCACGTTCGACGCAGTGCTCGCGTTTTACGGAAATATGTATCGCGTTGGCAAGAAAGTCGTTTCGGTATTTTAAGGTGAAACGATGGTGACCTAAAATCGCGCTTGGATCAGCTTTTTACCGATTAGGAGCAGAAGTTTTACGAGCGCCGAATTGTGAAGCTACCTTTTAAAATGCCGAAATTTTCAAACAGTCATTTATATACATACATATATATATATATTTTTTTTTTTTTAAGCACGAGTGTTTTATATCGAATTGATCGCAAAATTCACTGGATCAGGTTATTATGATACGATAAAAGAATTACAAAACAAGGTTTGAAAGAGAAGAAACAATTTAGTTTACTTTCTCGCTAATCCAATATTTTCCGACACCGGTTTTTCGGTGAAATAATTGGAAGGAAAGGTCATCGGGACACAGCGGCGTCGTGGACGGAGATTAGAGTGGGGATACCATATTGCGGGTTCGTTGCAAACATTGGTACCTTTCCACGGATTTGTTAGATGCTCTTCCGCATCTCTCGTTGGCAGCGTTCCCATTGTATTTCGTCATTTTATCCAACGAGACTAATCTCTTTCCGGAAGCCCTTTTCGTGTTCGCGTTTTATGTCTTCGTCGTAGAATCCATTTATCATCTTCCGAATGGAAACGCCGGCTTGACAGTATCTATAAATAAATTCTTCTTTCTTCGTGTTTCAACGTGAATTGTTTCAAATAAACCAGCCATTGTCGTAGCATGTTCGAGGCACTCGACAAAGGCAACCGGATTTTTATACTCTGGATTCGATTTGCATATTTTTCTAAGATAGTCTTTTCAAGTTCGATCGCTCTTGTTCGCTCCGTTTACATTTGGTCGTAACACTTCTTGCATTTTAATTACCTTACGTCGCTCTGTTGCATAATCAACGGTGGCTGCAGATAATCGCCGCGGCTTACGACAGTTTTCGTATCGCGACACTTCCGCGACACGTGTGCATGGCGCGTCGCAACCGAAAATTCGTTAATGCTCTTCGGTTTTTTATTGTCACGCAGCGGTTTCAAAGTAGAAATTATCCTGCATCGATTGTGGGGACTATGTAGTAGGTCAATAAAAATTCGTTTCACGCCTTTGGTAGTCTTTCTACGTTGAAAACACCGTAACAATATTCTTGGATTTTTTCATATTCTTCGCTATTTTATGTTTCATCCAGTTAATTTCTTCGCGATTGCATAAAAATCCATACATAAAAGATGCGTGAACTGCATAAAAATGCATAAAAATGTATAATTTTGATCGACATGTGTTAGATCGAAGCAAAAATGCTCGGCGTTGTTCAATTAAAATTCGGCGATAAAGTAAAGATGTTCGTTCGATGACACGATAAGGCAAAAAGCAATAGAACAGAAAATACGTTATTGACTAAATCGATACCTAAACATCTTAATCTTATCTCTGAATTAGAATTTCTACTGAATGCGTCTGATCTTATCTAGAAAATTGAAATTTGATGTATTCGCGGAACCAGCCACGGCGCGGCGCGAACAAGATGGATCCATTGGTTTACGCGATCAACCGTGGATCTCGTTAAACGTAGCTGGTCTGCAACGCCCCCAATTTATTTTCGATGCTGCTGCGTCGCGGTTTATTTTCGAACGTTAGTTTTTCCGTTTCCATCGCAGTGTACGCCGCATCGACACTTATCCCGAATCGGTGAAACGATTTTCCTTGGCACAGCTGTCTTCACAGAGCTTCTCCTCCATTTTGGTTGCAGGTGATAAATTTCGCCTGGTGCTTGCTACGACCTTGAGGGAGGACGGATATCCCGATGGAGGGGAGTGGAACGCCACGGAACAGGAAGGAGGCTCCAGGGCAGACAGTTTCGAGTACGTGATGTCCGGCAAGGTCTATCGAATCGAGGGTGACGAAGCCAGCAACGAGCCCAGCAGCAGACTGTAAGTACCATTCTCTTTTTCTATAATCAACGGTGGTACTCGTGACAAAATAAAATTTTCCTCGTTTCTTCATTGTTCTCGAAAATTGTCGATAAATGCGACGCAATCGACGCTGTCGTCGTTATAAATATGTATTGAGTCGTTCAGAAAGTCATCCCGTGTCTTCTCTCAAGGGAAATGAAAACCAATTTTCTTACCATTTAGAATATATGTGTAAGCTCTCTCTCGATGGCATTTTATTCTATGATTTTCTGCGATATTTCAACTTCTTACGACTTTATTTGGTAAATATTGACCCAGCTCCGACGACCTTCATTTTCGCATATGCTGTTAAGGTTAACATTTTGAACGACATTTCCATTTCCCAACACTATTTTATTCTGTTACGATCCACCGTAATCGCGCCGCGCGTATCTGGTGCGTGCGTACGTGCACGTACGCGTCACGCAGTGACGTCATCCGCACGCGTCGTAGTGCGTAATCGGGTTGTGCTCTTTCTCCTGTGAATCTCTGATTGGCCCGCTTCCACTGCTCAATGAAGACTCGCGTGAATTTTTCGAATGCTCAGTGTGTATGAAGCACATTCTCCTGCGACGAAGACAGCACATGTGTACGTGTTATCGGAGAATGTACGGAACGTAAACAAGAGGCTAGCAAAACAGAGCCAAACAAACACCGTCAACTCAGGAGTGTTTCTTGGAATTTAAGATTCGTTGAAATGCGAGACTAAGATCGAATTTAACGTTGTCGCTGCAGAATAAACTTCCCATGGTCTTTCGTCTGCTTTAAATAATTTAGTATAAATATGGTTTAACACTGGAACTACCGGGTGAGTCAAAATTACTTGATCCTGATTTGTTCTATTAGCAATATTGAAATTATAAATACGTTTCTCTTAGAAATTCTTTTAGTAAACTTCTCTGTTGAAGTACGTATATGTATACAATTTTGTCATTATTGTAAGGAAATCGAATTTAACGTTGTTGCTGCACAATAAACTTCCCACAGCCGCGCGTCAGCTTTAAACAATATAATAATAATATATGGTTTGACACTAGAACTACCGAATGAGCCCAAAGACATTTAACGACCAAACTTTGCAATTTTTACCGACAAAAATTGAAAAATTGAAAAATTATGCACTGGTGAATCATTAGTGGGAGGGGGGAGCAGAAGAGAGAATCAGCTGCATTGTGGAGGCGAGGAGACCCTGATTCGACCGACTTATCGTGTAACCTTGAAACTCGACGCCTGCCGTCGTTGCGCGGGTCTGCAGAGGCCGCTTTGATGTTTGATCAGTGCAGGTTGGTGCTGCGAACGAGATGTTCCCACCTGCATTGTTTGCGCTCGCTATTATTGCCGGGCGTTTGCGGATGGCAGAGTGCAGGAACGCTCGATAAGATAAAGCGGCGTAAACTCGACGTGTCGCTTCTAGCGAGGGACTTTTAAACGGTGCGGACCGAGATTATGTAATTGTTCTCTTATGCACGCATGCGCGAGCGCTCATCTTCCCGTATTTTTCCACCTATACTGTTTTCCTTTTTAAACCGTCTTCGAAACGCGAATAGGGCATCATGCTCGGACCAGGAAATTATCAACAATTAGTCATCGACGCGGTTTAATTAAAGCTGTCGGATGTATGAATATTTCTTGCTACACACACACACACACACGCACACACAAATTACTCCACGAGGAACTGGTCGTGTTTATAAACAGTAACGACCGGAATCTTTTTTGCGAGATACCCGGGAAGATTTATCGCCGCGGTTAATTATTCGCATTTATGACAAAAATTGGGTCGGTGAATTATTTCATTGCTCGCATTTCGAAAGCTCCAGTTTGTTACGATTCAGGTAGAAAATTTTTATTTTGCGTACAGATTCGTTGTATAATTATTGGACTGCGGAACTTTATGCAAAATAAAGAATGTTCGCATTGATTGCAGGACATAGGAGCAAAATAAAAATTGTATTCTTCTTTTACTTATGTCCTTAAATATTTTCATCATAAATGCATCAAATCCGCAGTCTATAATTATAATGATACTTTCCAACCCCCATCGTTGTTGTCTAGCATTCAACGCCACCTAGTAGCTCTTCTCGTTGTAGAATTAATTGGTCCGTTAGACACTCCTGTCGGGGAATGATCGCAAAATCAATTATGCCCTGGCAGATCGCAATTTATCGTTCCATGTATTGCTAGTTTTCGGCGCTAGCGGTTCACGTCAACCGAACGTCGATTCTCGTTTCTATCCGATAGCCGCCTTCTCGTATATCGATCCCTTTGTTGCACGTAATCTTCGTCTCGTTATCTCGGTACACATGTTTGCTAAACGATACTTTATCATGCCTCGCCGATTCCTATCGAGCCAAAGATCTCGCTCGCTCGGGTGATTAATCATCGTGCTTGGCTCACGAATCTGCAGCTTCTTATCGGTATTTCCAACTGTTTTATCTAACCGCCATAATCGAATTCTGAGTTACCGAGCAACAAAATCACCATCTTTTTCAAACTTTGGAAGACGGATTTCAATAAAAATATTTTCGCAGGAAGCAAAAGCTTCGATTCTTTCAACTTTTCTGTTATTTCAAATTGCAACTCAATTTTGTTAGAAATGAATAAAGTCCGCAGTCGATTTTTTGGAAATATTTCGATGTACCCCTCGCACTAATATTTATTTCATTGTTCATACAATTTATTATATGACTTCGTTTTTCCAAAGACTACAACTTATATATTGGCTACAACTTAATAATTCATAGCTAAAGAAATTGATAGCATACATATTTATTAGACTCCGTTCAGAATTTCATAGAAAAAAGAAGAAAGTTTGTATTTATTATATGCCTTATATTTTGCGAAGGCTGTATATCGACTACGACTTAATAATTAATTGCATACACATTTATTAAAATCTGTTCAGAATCTTAATCACGAGTCTGACTCGACATTGTAGAGGGCAAGGGGTTGAAAAGGGTGTCGCAGACTCAACAGCACCGGCTAAAGTCAACGTAATTATCCGTATCAAAAAGGAAAAAAATTGATGTATGTTGTTGATGAACTCGGTAAAATATAAATATAATTAACTCGACCAATTAAATGTTAAAACAAGCGTGCAATGCTGTGTCGAGGATGAGACAAGTATCCCTCTACTTTTCGAACGAGACTAGAAGAGGCGCATGTGTCCACCATTCTGCTGGCTCGGTCGGTAAAAACGGAACGGAAAGAAACTGGAACGAGCTCTCGGAGGACAGGGAGCCACTCTGCGTTCACTCAGTAGGTAATGAAGTGGGTGAACACAGCTGGTGGTTACTCAGTTTTCTGAGGGCGTTAGCAACCCGTTGAGAGAAAGAGTTACCTGCTGCCACCTGTAATTCTGCGGAAGAACAATACCATGCGACAGCACTCGAGGGACCGCAGAAACGATCCATTCAAATCGAAAACCCTCCGAGGAGGCCACGTTTGCGATCCGCACAAAAGGAGAAGCAACCCGGAATCTTCTTCCCTGAATCACGATGAAAAGACTAATGAGAGTCTGTTTACGTCTTCACTCGCAGGACAAAGGGAGACAACTTCATTCCAGAATCCGGATGATCAAGTCTAGTGATCATCAAGTCGAGGAAAGATCAAAAGTCTAGTAGTCATCAAGTTCATGGAAGATCAAGTCCAGTGAAAAAGTGTTGCTGTTTTGGTTGGGTGTATCAATCCGATTAATTTGGTCAGCAACTCCGCTTCCCCGAAGCATAGAAAAATAGAGAATTTTTCCACGACCTATTCGTCGTCGTTACTGCTGATTCCCAGAAAAATGGCGACGTCGTCGGCGCACCCGCGTGATCCGCGGCATCAAAGACAAGATCTACCAGCGATCCAGCGTTGCTCAGACCGCGTACGCCTGTTTTGATGATGCGAATTCACCAAACAAGGGCGTGACAGCTGGGAAATGAATTATTGATCGGGGTCGCTGGTGGCCCCAGGACAGATATAGCTAATCCTCTGACGAGCGGAACAACGCGCACGCACGAGACGCCATGGCCGCATCCGCTGGGCATCCTTACGTGTCCCATTTTAATATTTCAACGTCCGCTTTCTCTGACCAATACCCATTCCCATTTCAATAGAATAATTTACACACGGAGGACTTTTCCTCGTGGAAAACTGCCGGGCTGCTGGCAATAATTAGTAAACTGCGGATCTTTATGCAAAATAAAAAGTGTTTGATTGCAAGACACAGGAGCCAACTAAGAATTTCATTCCTCTTTTGATTATCTTGTTAAGGTGAGACTAGTACACCGGTGGCCTTAAAGCTGTTTAATACCTCTACTGTTTTAAATCGTATGTACCCATTTTTGTCGTTAATACATAAAATTCGCAGTCTACTAATTAGTGTCCATTACGCGCGCAATTAATTATTGTTGCCTTTTGCTGTTCTTATATTTCTGTACATTTCAAGAGCATTTTCATGAGACAGGCTGATAAAACGCTTTTGAAGCATCTTCGGAGGTCCATCAAGGTCGCAATCATGCTCAACTTGAACTGTAGACTTCAGCATTCACAAAAATAATCTTATCATCGTTTTTAACACTTGAGCTACACGTTTGTTGAAGATATCTTCGCATAGTTTTCTCTTTTTCGAAATACATAGTTTCTCAAGTGTGGAATACGGACAAGTGTCTGTCTCTTTTTACGATATGCGACCGCACTTGTGTCATTCAAGTTGGTGACGCGCGACGCGATAGGATGCGCGCAAGGTCGTCCGGTCTGTCAAAATCAGCTGGCGCCCCTGTGACCAATCAGCTGATCCATCCTTAAGCTCTCCGGAAGAGCCGCTCCTAATCTGGTCTCTCAGACACGTGGAAAGCATACCGTTTTCGATGAAGCAATTATTTCCGAGTTTCTGTATATTTTCGTTCAATTTTTATATCGGTTATTGTAGAAGTTAATTATTAAACTGTGGATATTTACAATTCTTCTTCACGATTGCTTTTCTTAATACTTCACGAAACATATCAAATTCTAAAGGGTACAGTTGTGTAATTTTTCATAAGGATCTGTTCGTTCTTAACACTTTCAATGAACTTACGAATTGTAATACAAAGCCGACTTGTGTTCTATCAATTAAAACCACGAAAGGAAAAATAATTTTCACTATTGCGATTAAATGTTTCCCAGTCCGGAGGAAAGTAATCTGTAAAACGTTATGCCGCGTTTCCACCCGATCTACCCGCGCGATGCTTGGAAAGTAGCAAGGCGATCGGTACTGCGGTCTTAACGCGAGAAGTGTCCGCGGCAACCTAACCAATAATTAACTATTATCCGCAACAAGGCAGCGGGACGGAAAATACGGATTCCAGACGCGATACGGAGCGCCGTCATATTTTCTGTTATCTGTCGACGGAGCCGCGAGCCGAAGCCCTCGCGATTCCAATAATTATGACGCGATACCATAATTCCTCTAATTGCTTGACATATCGCAGTACTCTACTTCCGCGAGGTTCGCTAATGATCCCCTTCGCAACCGTTTAGCTTAATCATCGTCGTCATACATCCTCCATCTTTTTCTAGAGTTTTTCCTCCCGGTAATCCGGCTTCGTCAGACTGGTCCCAGGCTCTCGAAGTCTTGAAAGACAAAAACAGTTGTGGTAGTGGGCCTCGAGGGACGAAGAACTAAGGAGCAATGCGAAAAGTGGAGGCCCTTAGTTCTTCATAAGCCGGGCATCAACTGTTTAGTAGAGGTGCGGTCCATTGAACGTCACGGGGCGGGGGTTCGCATTTTTTTTTTAAAGGGAATGGTCAGAAAAAATACATTTATGTACACCCCAGAAGGGGGTAGTGTGGGACAAATCGGTCTCCCCACTACCCACTAAAAAATACTCCACTCTAGGGACGGTCTACGGACCGCCCCTCGACTAATCCTCTGTGGCTCAAGATATGGATGTCCTGGGGCCCCGCTATTCGCATTTCTCGCTAGAACATCTCTCCTCAAGCGGTACCGGTAAACGATCGCCTGGGCTAAATAAATTCTATCCGCTGTACAATTGGAGACTGTTGTTGGAAGCATCCGAATGGCTAAATCTGTTTTCTTTGACAGAAAAGCGAGAGGGGCGGTAGAGTATCCTCTTCGAGGACACTGGCTCACGCGCGCGCGGTTAATTTTAGTTGATATTGACCCTCGGGTCTATTTAGACCCGGCTACGTTCTGTTCAATAGCCTTGCAGCTTCCCAGCGTATCGAATTCCTCTTCATTTATTTGATCTGTCTGATTCGGTGGAAAGTGTCGACGCATCTCGTATAAGCATGGTCGAAAACGGATCATTTTGAAACATAGTCGACAAAAAATTTCAATATTTATTTTTACGAAGGTCGAACATTCTTTTTTCCTAGCTAAAATATTTCCACTCCCTATGATTTTTTTAATTTTATGGATATAATATGAAATTGGTATAATACAATATCTCGTACAGGGACAGGTAACAGTATTTGGTAATTGATTAGTGGACAGCGATTTTTTATGGCACTAATCAATAGGTGAAACTGAAAGCAGTAGAAACACGTAAGAAATGTACAAAAACACGGAGACGTTGTTTTCAATCAATTAAAATTATCTACACAAGGAATAAATCTTTATTTAGCTTCATATCCGCGTCGATGTACATTTTATTTTGCATGAAGATCCGCTGTCTAGTGATGACGTAACAAATGTATTTATGTAATGTAAATGGTATCGCAAGGAGAACGTTTTGCAAATGTTATTTTTTTCTCTCGAGGTCTTTTTTCCCGGAGCTTTCAAGGTCTCTGAATGCATTTAAATGTCAACTAGAATATGCATGGAAAAAAATATCGATGACCTTGAGAACTCCGGAAAAAATTAGCTTGAGAAAAAAATAAAATTTGCAAAGCATTCATATGTCATCACAAATAAAGGAGGTATTTAGATGGACCACCCTGTATATAAGCGAAGCAATAATTTAGAAGCAGTAATTAAAAGAAGAATACAATTTTTATTTGGCTCCTGTGTCCTGCAATTAAACATTTTTTATTTTGCATGAAGATCCGCAGTCTATTTATGACAGTTTCCAGCATGATCAAGTTGAGAGGGATGATCAAGTCTAGGAATTATCATATTGAAGGAAGATTAAGTCTAGTGATCATCAAGTTGAGGGAAGATCAACTCTAGTGATCAAGTCTAAGACTTACGAGCGGGAATGTGTACATCCCCTCCCCTTCTTCCAGTTGAAAGTCACCTGCCCGCTTAAGTGTTCACGTTCGATCCCGAGTCGGGCAACCGAGATAGCCAATACATACCCGCAAAATATGGTAACCCTGGTCCCGACGTCCCGACCGCGGACGCTTAAGCGTGCGCTACAGCATCGTTCCGTCCTATTTACCATTTTCGAGAAGAAAAAAGCAGGCCGATAATAACGCGAACCCCTGTACACGCGCACCTGTGCTAGGACGCCAATAATACACGAGGTCCGACGGGGCGCAGAATGAAAAGCTTTTCCCCTGCCAAAAACGCGTGCTACAATTCTCCCGTCATTGCAACCGAGTGTTACGCAATCACTCCCACCCCCGACGGGTCTAGTCACGAAATTATCATCGAACTTGCTACCGATGAGACATTCTTCTGTAATTGTTGGAGCGATTACAAATGGGCGAGGAGAAATATTATATATTTATTATTAGACTGCGGATCTTTATGCATTTATAGCAAAATCGAGTAGATGAAATTGAAAATTGTTGGAAAATTTAAAAAATTTGAAAATATCAATACATGATTTCTATTAAAATCATTGAGGAAAGAAATAACATTTGATTTAATTTCTACTTTTTAAAATCGGTGCGGACAATTTTTATTGTGCATAAAGATCCGCAGTCTACTTATTATTATATAATTATAGGGGCGAAGAGCAAGGGAAACGTTTGGATGTTAACTCGGCTCGTTAAACTGCTACAACAGCCGTTCGACGGCAGCGTTCTATACGCTACTGGGCAGAGCCCGTAGCCTTGTACTTTAGAGGCTTTATACAGAACACAGTCTACACATAGACAGTCGGAAGAGCGGAAGGAGGAAGGGAATGCATCGTCACGTAATGCAAGCATTATGCAATCCAGTCCCGGCTGTATACCGACCGAACAGCTGATCCTTTTTAGCTTCCTATAGCTCGTCCGCGTTTAAACCTGCTTGTTCTTCTTAGAAACGATCAATTATAGTTTCGAATTACACCTTTTTTGCAATTATTGGAATTATAAATATGATGATGCAATTTATTACAGCACATTTTTGTATAATAGCTCATACAATACCTAAATGTTTAGTAATTGATTAGTAGACCGGATTTTATGCATTTATGACAAAAACCAATAGGTATAACTTGAAGCAATAAAAGCATTTAAGAAATGTACAAACACATTAGAATGACAGAAATTATAAATATGATGATGCAATTTATTAGAGCACATGTCACACACTAACGACCGCGCAAAGTCGAAATAAATTAATTCCTGTCGTTTTTTTGTAAGGCAACGTGTGCCCGTTACCGGTACGTTTAGTGTTAATTTATCACGTTTTGTTACACGAGATCAAATGAGTGCATAACACGATTTTTCCATTCGCCGCATTTTAACTTGGCTGTCTCCATTTGCAATCCAAGGATACAGGCTATTGTATAATTAATAGATATAGATCGATATTCCCGTATGTATCGACTGTTTCGTATTTTCAATTGCTCACTCGGATAATGTGGATACGAATAGGTTACGTAACCGCGTGTCTGTGTAGCTTCAAATAGCGACAACTATTGCACTAATAAGTATAATAGCATCGCCTCCGAAATTGTCAGTCTTTCTTGCAATTACCAAAGTCCTTGAACAGACACGCGCAGCTTGCTATTGTAGAATTTTGAGCACAAAGGCGACGGAATTAGCTTATTGTCGCGATAACGTTTTCATACTGATTTAAAAACTCTTAATTTTTTCTCAAATGTTAGACCTACTAGTTTGCTAGAGAACTAGTACATGAAAAATTGTTTAGATTGCAATTGATACGCGCGCGAATCACATAAAAAGTTTATAAAATGATTCGATAGAATGATTTGATGAAATATTCAAAATCGTGAATGTGATCGTTGAACGAATTATTTGGACCCCTATTAAATATTAATAATAAGATTTACAGGATAATTATACCAGCCGAGTATCTCGAAAAGTTTACATGAATTTCTATAAAAAGTGATGGTAATTACATCTCCCCTTCAAGTCGGTGTTTCTAATATTCTCGTTCGTACATTAATATTTTCTTTATATTATCGTTTTACAGTTGTATTTACTTTGATCGTTAACGGAAACATTTTCACGAACAATTACAATGGCAAACACTTCGTTTCAATCATTCCGGAAAAGTTCCACGAGCATTAACGTCTTATTTGCTCGGTTGCGAGACCTCTTACGTTAACAATAATTTCAGCCAGTAATTAGCGACTACACGTTTTTAACGTTACACATAAAATTATATGTGTCGGTGGGAACCGACATTGACGTGTACGAAATAATGAAAAAGTTACGACCGCTCTCGTATTTTACGAGCGGGCTCTGTACGTCAGTGTAATAACTCCTCCAGCGGTGAAAATGATACCCGTCGATCAGGATTGTTCGATGCGTGCGACGCGGGATTGTCCCGCTAATCGAATCACGTGTTATTCGTTAAAAACAATGTAGGTCAACAGGCACGTGGATGATATTTGACGAGAGATATCTTCCTCTCGAAGTCCTACGCGATCACGTTGCACGCAAGCACCATGATTCAATCCGCGATATCCATGGATCCCTCCCTTCTCGCCGCGACATATACCTCGATATCGCGTTTATTAATATTTCCTTTTGTCGTTTGATAGAGACCCCTTCGCCTCGACAGAGAGCAGCTCCAGATACACCGACGACACGTAAATTCTCCCTTTGTCCTCTCAGAAGTCGCCGACCATGCTTGCGATAGGGTTCGATCGACCCTTTCCACATTAACCACGAATTCGTGTAGTGACGAGAACAGAATATATCTCTCGACGATGCCATTATTTCTCATCGATCTGTACCTAAAATATTGCTTCACCTGTGAGAAGGTAAAACTGTGTCACTAGGATCAGGTCCCTGTATTCCTAGTGTCAGGTCTCTCTGTCCCTGTGTTACCTGTCCCTAAAATATTGCTTCTCCTGCGAGAAGGTAGAATTGTGTCCCAAAAAAAGAAACGAGCATTGCAATCAGGTTCAGCGATGTAACCCTAAAGCTAAACTTGCAATTTGGGAAACAGTGTTCCTTTCATAAAAGTGAAAAAACTGTAAGATTGGCTGATTCATTGCACCCTTCGAGACAATAACCTGGAGCCACCAGGCTTGGTACGGATAATGTTCCACGTTCGAGCGATTAATCATTCGCCGTGAATTAATGGTAGACGTGGATGACGTACCAAGAGTACATGTTTCCCTGGGACCGCGTTGAATGGACGTGGATTGGCTCTGGCTAGTGGGCGAACTGGTTGCAAGGATTTTCCAGGGAGGCTCCTTTGTAAATAGCACGGGCAGGCCAGCTTCCGTTTTGCGAAGCCGATATTCGCAGGCTCTGGCTAGTTGTACCCGGACACGAGCCCCAGGCTCGACGGTTCCCAGGGGTGACCCAGTTTCATTTATCCCCTCGCGGTCGCCTAGCACCTGCCTGGCGAACCACCACCACCTACGCCCGCGTAGCAGCCTTCGCCAGGACGCAGCCCTGGTCCACCTATTGTTCCCCTGAATCCTCTCTGTCCAATCAGTTTCGTAGCTCCTTCGAATCGATATGAACATCCTTGCTTCGAAAAATCGCAACCAACCCCAACGCCTCACGTTTTCCAATTTACCGAATGCTGACAAAATTTAGCTATACTACGGTTTTCAATGGCCATGCATCAGATAGAGGACTCCGCAACGCGGCGCTAAGACGATACACAATTTCCTGCAGTTACATGTACGACCGCGTTAATCCGCGAAACGGTACAATGTGCTCGGAAATATTTGGAATGAACGGTTCAGTCAAGAGCGTGTGTAATTGGACCAGCAGGGACATAATTTCGCCGAGAGTGGAACTCCCGGTATGAAGAAACTCCATGCATTACCCGCATACTCTCATAATAATCTCTTGTTTAACTCTGTGAATTAAAATTTCAATCTCGCAGCGAATTCGACGATTACTGTGTCTGAATTCTCTACCGTAGTGTCTCATTTTTTCTTTATCTATTGTCGGGATAACGACACCGGAGGAAAAGAGTGCCGAGCACAAGAGCGCGGTAGAAACAGAAACGCCGCGGGAAAATCCGCAAAAACCAAATCGGGACCGATCAATCTCGGCTTTCCGGTTGCTTGCGCGCGTGGGAATAGTTGATGTCAACCAGCGTCGGCATTTTACGGCATTTGATTTTCGAATCGGAGTTGTGGAGCGTGACTCCGTTGAGTCATTTTCCTACCTTGCTCTACCACCTTTCGAAACGGCTCGATCGTGTCGATTTTAAATGAAATGAGACTTTCCTTCGGTTGAATGGTGGCCAGCGATCTCCCAGCGGGAACCTGAAGGGGGCAGAATCGTTTCTAGGATTGCAAGGGTGCGGGGTGGTCCTTCTTTTCAAAGATAAGCTTTTCTCAGTAGACAAATGCGCTAGATGAAAGGTCAAACGTGAAAATAGGACTTTTGAGGGCGATTGCAGCCTAGATTGATATTTTATCTAGCGCTGTTGACCACTGAAAAAAAAAGCTTATCTTTGAAGAGAAAGACCATCCCGCATTCTTGCAATCCTAGAAACGCGTCTCTACCCTCTTAAAGCGCGAAGCTTCCACGCGTCTGTAATCCCGTTGTTTTCGCAGTTTCGTTCCCTCCCGCTCTACACCCATATACGAGGGTCGCATACGTGCATCGCGACGCCTAACGTCCCTCCACTTGATCTCTCTTGGCCGGTGCACGCTCAACCCTCGCCTCGCCAGGAACTCTCCTGGGAAAAGGTCAGACAGCCAGAGAGAGGCTGACCTACGCCGCGCGAAATTAGGTCAACCCCTGACGGTCGCTCGTGCATGAATCCTCTCTCCCTCTCACTATCCCTATCCCTCTCCCTCTATATCGGTCTCTCTATGTAGAGACAGTCTACCCCTGCTCGGTTCACGGAGTAGGGAGGAGGTTCCAGGGCTTTCTGAAACCGTGGGTGTCGCGGATGGTGGGAAGAAATGGGTTACGCTCCGGAGCAGACGGAATAAGGGACGTCGGGATAAATTGAGGGGAACGGAAACGCGCGGTAATTACCAATTGCTCACCTTCGTTCTTCCCCAGGCAAATTGATTTCTTCTTTAGCTCCTCTTTTCTTGATTCTCATCTATCAGCGAATTACATCCATGCAGTTCAACTGTTTTTCTGTATATCTGTCCTGTTCATAGTCTTGTTCATGTCGGGTAGCAACGCGTCCCGACATTTTCGGGTCTGAGCACACCTCTAGCACTGCATCCAGTAGCATTTCCTGCAGTTGGATGTCAGGTTGAACTATTTTTCGGTATACCTACCTCGTTCGTAGGTTAGAGGTGTTCGAGAATTTGATAAGGTCGATCCGGGATGGGTCTAATACTTGTCCATCCAAATTTGAGCATTGACCATTCAACCTGTATCGTGGGTGGGACTTCAGTGTACTGAAATCCAATCAGTTAATTTCCGTCGGATTTGTACGCGATAGTCGGACGCGTTAATTGCTCGAAAATGAGGGAACGCGATCGACAAGATTGGTCAGCGAATGAATTGGTCAGTCTGCATACAGTGGGGCGCTTAAATTTCCGACAGAGTGAACAAATTGTCAATATTTAGTCATTTATTCAAGCGAATGGAGCCATGGAGGACGTGTCCTTGGCCCTATTCCCACCGAGCGGACTATGGTGCCCTTAATGCGCTGCAAGGTCGAACCCCCGGTTAGTATAAAGACGTCCTTCAAGAAGTAGAAGCTAATTATCGACGATCGATAGTGTTACACCGCTTCCTCTTTCGCGTCCTCGTGCACGTTTGTGTCTTATTCGCACGTTCTATGCGACGTTTCTTCTGTGACGAATTCTGTAGAAACAATTCTTATAAACACGATCATTATTAGCCTGCGAATTTTATGGATTTGTGACAAAAATGTGTAAGTGCAATATATAGCACAGTGGACAGATCAAAGGAATTAAAAAATATCAAACAAGATAATTTTTATTTAGCATATAGGTCTATTATCACGTGTGTAGATTGTCTTAACGTTTGAGTCTATGACCACCTGCCTACATTCTACATGGTCCTAACGTTTGAGTCTATCATGACGTTATCATGTGTCTACATTAATCTAACGTTTGAGTCTATCCTTCGAATGCTGCACGGTAATCGAGCAGAAATTTTCACGATCACGTAGTATTCCTCCCCGAAAACGTGTCCACGTCTCTGGAGTCCTCGAAGAGATGCAAGGAACGTGTCTAACGAGGTCCTTCCGCAGTTACGTCGGCCTTTATCTCCGATCTTCGAATCTCGAAGCGGAAGATGTCGCGAAGGGTAGTTCGGATTTGCATGCGAATCTTCAATTTGCTTCCTCGCGAGAACTAAAAAAAGAAGAGAAGTTCGTCAACGGACTTCGGTGAATACATTCGAACGAAGGAGAGAGAGAGAGAGAGAGAGAGAGAGAGAGAGAGAGAGAGAGAGAGCCGTTTCCGGTGGTTGAAACTTGCCCCTCGAACACGGAAAACGTTGGCGAGTGTCTCGGCGGCTGCTGCTATTGACTGGAAGGTGCCACTTTCCACCCCCATGTCCTATCCCTACCCCGTTTCCCGGCCGGGATTACAGGAGGACGCGAGAGGGGAACGACTGACGTCATACCGCGAGAGCTTTCCGCCATAACGACAAGGACGAGGGATCAAAGAGTGACGGATTAAAGGAAATTATGCGCGAACGGAGTCGCGATACGCCGAAATTAGCCAACCTGTGTTTGGTGAGGATTTCTCTTTTTATTATCGCCAATTGAAACACCTCCCGACCGTTCCCACCGTAGAACACACAGAGCGTCGAAAGTGCTCCTGATGAAAGGATTTTGCGAAAGTAAACGACCAACTACTCTAACGGTAACGACTCTTTGTTTCGGATTGCTCTTCACTCTTCATGAAATTAGCTTAACAGGCTAAACAGCGTCGCAAGCACGTCTAACTTTGTAAGATCTAATGGTTTTGGGCTATCATGGGAATCATTTTCTTTCTCGACTAAAACGAGCACTCTTGTAATCCTGGAAAGGAGAATGAATTCTCCCGTTAATGTACACATTGGCCAATTAATCTGCCCCTGATCATCGATGCTCATCTTTGCTTCTATCTCAAGAATGTTTAATTAAATTTCGAATTAATCCTATTATTGCCGGTCTTCTATGGCCCCCATAATGGGATTTGAAAGATCCATGCTCCATTCGTCGTAACTTCCTGCTGTGCTCCTGGACGCACAAGTTTGCGTTCCTGACCGATGGAGTACAATTAGGCCCCAGAATCACGGAATACCACCTTAACGTCGCTGATAATTCAGAGCTCATTGAAGACCCAATTAGAGAGGTCGGTAAAAATATGGATCCCCTAATCCCCTAATGCGACGCCCCTTTCGTCAAGAAGCAAACCTGCCGGAATTCCCAGGAACTGATAAACGGCAATCAGATTGTATCCCGCGAAATTAAGGTCAAGTTAAGCAGAGCTTCATAGGATCTCGAGCCCTTGCCACTTCCTGGATGGGGGTTGGAAACAGGCCGGTTACTCGGCTGCCAATATCAGCGCGGCTGCTCGATCCAATTACTCGACCTGTCTGTCCTGTACTCGCGAACGCCGAGAGTTACTCACGCGCGTGTCTCCCATCTACGCTGTGTCAAATAATTCCGACTTGAGTGCCGCGGAAAGGGTCCAGAGAGCATTCCCACCTGGAACTCTGTCGATACAATTCAATACGACGGATCTCTCAAACAGTTATAACAGTTATCGCTGGGAGAAGTTTATTTCGGTCGCTCACAACAGTTGTCGATGGGAGGAATTTCTTCATGGATAACTGTTATGAGCGATCGAAACGAACTTCTCTCATCGATAACAGTTGTCGAGGAGGATCCAATTTTTTGGACACTTTTAATCATTTTGTTCTTCGAATTTTTTTCTGTATACATACATATTTTGTGTAGATTATCTTAAATTTGAATAATAATCAACTTTTCATTCATGATTTTTATCGTAGAAAATTGTAGAATAACTGTTATTTCTGGCCGCTGCGCTGGTTCTATCAAGATAGTAGTAGAGTGAAAACCAGTGTGTATTTTGCATAAATGTCCGCTGTCTGATGGCGGTTGTGACAATTGAAAGATGTATCGCTCTTACTGGAAGACCCTTCAGTTTAGTGAAGATGATGTTCGAAGGCAAAACGCACGGATCGTAGAATTCTCTGGCACCCGGTAGATCGTATCTCGCGCCGCCGAATGTGGGTCATTTAAATTGATCGCGAAATTTCAACTCCTATAAAATTGCTGCTGTCCAGTGGATATATCACTGGTATAATCCGATTGGCTCCCACTTCGATACCTACACCAACTGCCTATCTAGATGAACTGCGTGTGCGTTCGCTCGCATGATCGTTCGAGGTGATAGAACGTGCTACCTCGTCAAGTTCTATCGTTCCCATTTCGAAGCCTTGGGCGCATTTTAGCGTTCAAACTAGAGATACCCATTTCCCATTTCCCATTTTCAATACACCTGTACACGTGTAATTAGTATAATCCGTGCAGGAGTCCGGATACTCTTTAATACAGAGATATACGTGTACTGAAATAAACGTGTGCCCGTGTATTCAAGTCAGAGCTGGGCAAAAATTTTATCGAAATCAAAATTTCGAATGAAGTGGGTTTAAAACCCACTTGGAGAAAACCCACTTTATTCGAAATTGTTATTTAAATTACATTTTTGCCCATCTCTGATTCAAGTACACGGATCCGTACATTGAAATATACAATACAAGAGTTAACACGATAGGTTGCGAAAATGAAGAAACAGCAGAATTTCTGTTAATAAACCTTAATCGATTAACTGTTTATATTGATGAAGAAATACCAAAGCGTTTAGATTTTCCGGCAGATGATAACGTCAAACCTTATATCGACACACGTGTATCCTTGAACTGGAATACATGGACAATACAAGTGTATTGAAAATAACGGATACCCGTGTATTATCTGTGTATTTCGATACACGTGTACACGTTTACTTCGGTACTCGTGTATCGTTAATACCGATCATTTTCGTTAATAACTCCTAAACAAAGCCGCGGATAACATTTTTGCAAAGGAAAATGTTGCTTCGAATGATCTCAGGAACCTCCCATTTCCGGCTGTTGAAGGGATTTTGAGACACCCTGTACAATTCCGCGTGACATCTCTCTTATGCGGTGGTCCCAAACTATTGGCCGGCAGTGTATATTAGTACAGGTTAACACGTGAATACACGTGTATCCTCGATACACGTCTAAATCCGTGATCGAGTTTTTTTTTACATATTTCGTCATTTATTACAAAACGCAAGTCCGCAGGACAATGTCGACAGAAAGTGGATTCGGTTTCTTATCGCGGTGCCGACATCTCGAAAAACGGAAGCAATACGTCGAGGTACAATTATAGAATAAAGGCAGAGTATTTCATGCGACTCGCATTGGCTTTTGTTCCCGTCGATGCAACGCGATAATCGCGCGTGCTTGAGCCGTGACATTGAGACGACGCGACGCGCGACGTGACGGCGAGGCGTGTGACGTTCTTCCGGACTTTCGTAAGCTAGAATAATCGACTGTGCTGTAGCAGGACGGCAGGAGTGGGGCAGCGATCGTCTTGATTCCCGGGACCGCGGCCGGGGCCACGTGTTGCTTCGACTCGCCTCGTACCCTTTCGTGCATCCTCGGCTCGCTCGGTTACCAAGTAGAAAAGTTCGATTCGTGGTCAGACAGGACGGCCAGGCCTTCGCGACCATGATTCTCGCACCATTGCTCCTCCAGCTGGGCATTGTTCATCTAAGGGGGTAGACTGCTTTTTCCAGGATTGCAAGGGTGCGGGATATTCGTCTTCTCATTTCTTAATAACGCAAAGATGGGGTTTTTCACTAGTCAAAAACGCGATTAAAATAGCTACATGCGCAGTTGTATGCTTCCGAATAATGCAAATTACGCCTCGTTAACAAAAAATAGTACTTTTGAGGGCGAAAGCGCCCTATATCGATCTTTTATCTAGCGTTTTTGACTACTGAGAAACCCCGTGTTTGTATTATCAAGAAATGAGAAGGCGAATCCCGCACCCTTGCAATCCCGGAAACGAGTCTACCGCCTCAACAATCGAGTCGTTATCATTTCTCCGGTTTCGCAACTCCGCTTGTTAATCTAATTGGGAAAGTAATTACTTTAGTCATTTTACAGTCTCGTTCCGTTTTCTGCCGAAAATGCTCGGACTGCTTCTGACATCGTACCCAGCGCGAATCTCTCTTTTCAAAGAAATATTTTGATGTTCAGCTTCCTCTTCTTCTACTGTCTAGTTGTGAATTGTTATTTCGTCCCTAGCCAGTTGTACTTTTAGTTGCGCTCTGTTTTTCTCTTATTTCTGTCTACCTAGTGTCGCTGTCTTATAGACTCCGGATTGAATGCATTCAGGAGAAAAATGAGCAGGTGCAATTTAAAAGAGTGAGAAGGTTACGAGACTTTTAAAAAGCTGTTATGTTATTTACAAAATATTAAGAAAGGATATAAATTTATACGGAAAATGTTTATTTTGCATGACGACCCCAATCTACATAGTTCAGAGCAGAATGCGGATTTTATGCATTTCTGACAAACACGAGTAGATGCAATTTAAAACAGTGAAAAGATATTAAAAGAGCGTTACTAGATTATTTTCACTGCATTAAAATTACTAGGGAAAAATATAAATCTATATTTAGCTCCTGTGTTTTTTGACGCATGAGCTATTTATTTTTCATGAAGATCCGTAGTCTACTTATAAATATTATATTCTTCGATTGATTGATTAGAGCAATGAATACGAAGTAAAGGCGAATTTCATCCTCGTTAGTGAAGGTGCCAGCTCAAGAGGCTGAGGGAATTACATAAAATTCAACGACGATCGTAGGAATGTCGAATATCGAATCTAGCTGGGATTATTAATTTTAGCTAGCTCAACGCGAGTCGTTACGGTCCCGTTGACGATTTGCGGTCGCTGTGGGTCCCTTTTATATGGGCGAACGAGCCAACTGCGCTGCTCACGCTTGTCTCCGAGCCAAAGTTCGGGATGCAATTTTACACGCGTGAAACAATGCCTGCTTTATGACAGAGTCTCTCTCTCTCTCTCTCTCTCTCTCTCTCTCTCTCCATGGCATTGCTCTCGCAGAGCGATCCGTGTTTCAAAGAAAAATAAAAGCACGGTTCTCTTTCTGCGAACTGCCTCGTCTACCGTTCGAGGGTTTACGTAATTGACGACGAATTGCATTAACCTTCTCTTCGCTGACACTATCGACCTCTGACGAGCGAATCGCCTCGCGTTGGTCCTTCCTAATCGAACTATTAATATCGTCGCAACGCCGCCGGTCGATTAATATCGTGTAGACCGATGGCTCCGGGAACTCGGTCTCTCTCCGGAGGCAATCGATTGTCCCGATAATATATAGATCGTGCTCGGTGATTGGCAGTGTCTAATTTTAGATTTGTGCCACGAGAGCTTCGTGCCGCCTTCGGGCCGCGGGCCTATCGGCGAAACCCACACGAACCGTGTGGGAAAGAATCGTTGAACCGATGGTTCCAGGTGGAACCGAAGGCTGTTTGACGGTACAGTTGCTCCGACCAGAAAACACGAGGACACGCGCTATCGACCAAACAGGCTCGATCACTCGCCGCGTTCGATTGAAAAGTTACTTCTTCCGAAAAGGGTCCGGTACACCTGGGATTCGAGTAACCTTCCAGATGATTTTGGAAATCGATTACGACTCACGAAGTGCGCTTATACTGTACAATACTTCTTCATACTTCTGACAGAAGACGATAAAATTGAACTGGTGGTTGGAGCAACGTCGGATACGAGATCTCTTCAAGATCTATCAACTTTATTGTGCTATTCTGTAAAATTTGCAATTTGTACCAACGTTGTTGCCAACAATTCAATTATTGAAATTGGAACAACAATTGTAAATTTTATAGGAAAGCAGGATTTGGTGGGAGAACAATAAAAGCTGATACCAATGACACCAATCCAATTTTCGTTTACTGCTTCAGTGTTTAGCGGTCTAGATAAATGTTACAACCTTAAAACTCTCCAAGGTGAAAGTATCAAAACAGGTCAGGAGTATCATTTATTCTAACCAGAAATAAACAATTATTTTACACATGGTCTCAGCACGTCTACTTACAGCAGCAGACCAATGAGACTCATTCTTACAGCGATTGTGATCGAATTAGTAGCACAGATTACTACTTTACTCGTTCTGGAACGAACTGCGTTATAGTACAGTGTGCAAAATTCACTAGCAAGTAACAAATAATAGTTATCGACAGTTCCGGAGACAAAACTTCTGTGACACGACTGGTTAAACAGCTGGGACTAAATGGTTGACCTATTCCAGGCATCTAACCATCAAACTTTAGCCAGTAGCTAAAAGACTATAACTTTCTGTATATGTCCCTGTGCAAACCTTGATCCCCTAACAGTACCCAGACTGGCTGCCCAGGAAGCTACTATCTGGGTAGACCAGAGAAGAAACAATTACGTCCCTTACGATATGTCTGTGGGTTTACATAATCCCAGAAGCAGCGACCATTTGTTGGTCGAATTTGATCGGCCATATTGGTGTCCCTTGGACTGGTGTGGAAGGGTCGGTTCCCGGTCCTCCCAGCAATAATCGACTCTCGACAATGCACACTAGGTGGGTGGGTGGTGTTACAGGGTCGTCGTGGATGTTGGATCGTTGAAGAGGATCGCAGGGTGGAGGTAGTGTAGTGTAGAGAGAGAGAGAGAGACTGGCAAGAGGCGTAGGTGAGAGAAGTACATTGCGAGGGGTGGGGGTAGGAGGGCGGGGAAAGAGTTGGTTGTGGGGAGGGGGAAGGTGGGAGGACAGGGACAAACGGGCCGCGACCGAGAAAACCACGACGCAGGAGCGCGCAGGTGCGCTTTTCCGCGCGATACGTTCGCCGCTTTTGTGACGCGCGCGCGAGTAAGCATGAGAGAGAGAGAGAGAGAGAGGGGTGGGAGGGAGCGGGGGAGGAGGAAGAGAAGGAGGGAGGACGAAGGATAGAGGATCCAACCGCGAGAGATACTTTAAGGCGCGTTTACACGGCGTCCAGACGCGGCAGGATCCTTTCCATCCGCTCTTCTCCCTCTGCCCCTCGGCGCGCTCGTTCGCCAGTGTCCCGCTGCCGTTCGATCGTTGTTGCTCGGCGATTTTGTTGGACTACGTCGGTACGTCGTCGTTGTCGCTACGACAGATAATCGCAGGTCGGGTTTTCGCGTCGCTCGTTGCGTGTGCCTCGATCACTTTAGTCGTCCATTTCCCGTCGACCGCCGCGTGTTGTTCTCGTTCCGCGCGCAGTTTCACCATCGCGACATCCGAACTCTCGCGTGCGTTCGTGTGCGGGACCAGACGCGAACGTTTGCACGTTCGAATAGACGTGGCTGTTGTGAGTGTGTATGTGTGTGTGTGTGTGTGTGTGAGTGTGTGCGTGCGTGTGCGTGTGTGTGATAGCAGCGGCGCACGGGACACACAGTGGCAGCGAGAGGACGTGGACCATCCTGCCAGTAGAGGTGTTCTAAGTTTAAGTCGGCCCAGGTTCCGTACACCTGCCAAGGGAGGTTCAATTCTTCCCCCACCCCTAACCTTTTTCTTCTTGACACAGTGCCCTCCTCCTCATCCTCCCTGTTCCAGCTCCCAACACCTTCATCTTCTTCTTCTCCTTCTTCTTCTTCTTCTTCTTCTTCTGATCCTTCGTGTTTGAATTTTATACGTGTATTAGGTGTACAAGTAAGTTCCGTGCCTTTTCAGCATACTTTTCATCTTTATTTATAAAAAAAAGGGATACACGTTACGTTTCCAAGCTTCGGAAATTGCTTGTTGAGTTACACCAAGTTCCTCAGCAAGTTTCTGTCGCGTTTGACAAGGATTCCACTTGCGTTCTCCATCACTGAGATCAAAATTTCCACTACGAAACCTTTGGAACCACTTCTTGCATGTTTTATAGGTTACAGAATTTTTACGTAACGTGGAGCTAATCATTTTCGTAGCCAGGCAGCAGTTTTCTTCGACTCAAATGCAAAAAAAGTACAGTGTCGAAGGTGCTGTTTCTTAAACGCCATGGTGCAAAGTATTGGCCTTTCAGGTTACGTACCAATTCGCGTAAATTTATGTAGTGCGTTTAGCAGGGTAAGGGTTAAGCTTTAAAACACCAAAGCGATCACAATTGAATATATGTAAAGGCACCAAACTTATTTGTACACCTAACATTTCTTTCGATCACCTTCGAGCTCACACTTGGACCACACTGTCCATCCCTTTATTAATAGCAACTCCGCGGCTGCCAGAACGAAAAATCCTCGAGTTCAGGGTTCCGCGTTATGGCAATGGAGCAAGCCCTTCCTTGGCATGGTTCCTCGAATTTCTTTACTCTTTCACCTATGTCGAGAACTCGACGCGAACATGGCGCGTCGATTACGCAGCTGAATATCAACGAGCCCTGCTGACGCCATGCTAAGCACGTATGATTATTTGATCAGATTACTTTCAGATCTAGATCTGCTCTCTTCGCTGCGCGATAATACGCTATCGTGAAATCAAAGTCGAAGGAGAATTAGATTAATGGAATTCGAGTTCGCGGCCGCAAACAATACGATTCCGGTGTACTATGATTATTTATTTGTCAGAAGTCGTGAAACTCGATCTTATGTCGCACTCAATCAATAAGTGCAAATTCGTCATTTTTCGTCGATCCTTTCAAATATTTATCAATCGATCGAAGAAACGTTGTGCCGTGTTAAATTGATGCTGAATTTAGAAGAGTACCCTAACGAATAAGTTTAATTATCGACGCTTTGTCGTTTTAAATGTTTGTCAATCGATCTGTTACTGAAAGAAATATTGTCGCGTTAAATTTATGCTGAATTTAGAAGAGTAACCTAACGATAAGTTTAATTAACGACGCTTTATCGTTTTAGATATTTTTTTCAATGGATTTGCTACTGAAAGAAATATTGTGCCGTGTTAAATTGGTGCTGAATTTCAAAAATTACCCTACCGAATAAGTCCAGTCCATGTTGTTGCGTGTTTCCGTGGATGACGCTTGTTGCTCGCCTTTTATAAAACACTTCCAATGCTACGATCTCTGCCTGGCAGGTTTGAGATGATCGATACATCGGTTAAAAAATAAATTTTTGAAATCGGAGGTGGCGATTGCGCGAGTCATGTATCGCGTCGACGCGGTTGGAAATAGGTGATAGCCAGGTGTGCGGAGGGTTAACAGGTGAAACGAAATGGTGGACAACTGATTGGTACACCTGGCAACGGATTGGTTCGTGTTGGTCGACTGGTGCTCGATTTAATCGAACCGAAGATGGGTGTGGGATACGTCGCGCGGATGTTAAAAGTAAAAGCACACGTGTGTGGCGAATGCCAGTCAGCGTTTGCGCCGGCTTTACTCTCCCTCTCTCTCACACACACTCACACTCTCTCTCGCTCTCTCTCCCTTCTCTCTCCCGAGACGATCGATCAAAATTCAGGGACGTCGGTGCGCGCTGCGCATTCAATAATTACCGCTAATTATATTTCGCGTGAAGGTCGCCCACGGAAACTGGTAAAAGCGGGACCGGCGTTGTTCGACGCGATTCGAAGCCTATCCCGCGGATCGATCGTTCCCGATAGTGACCTATATGTATATCGATCCCGGGACGCGTCGAGCCCATCCACGTCGCAAAAGAAATAGAACGCAGGTGCCGCACAGTGATTCGCGCCGATCCCAACTCTCCGTCAATTATTATAAATCGTCCACCAATAAGGTCGCAATAAAGTATAGGGTTGACAAAAAAAGTAATTTCGGTATTTTTAGGTGAAATAGAGAGGTCAATTTTTTATTTGTTCTCATACTATGTACTGTTCTCATTCTTGCTCCGAATAATTGTTAAAAGGTTGCCTGTGTAAAAAGATCTCGATACAAAATTATTTCCATACAGAAACGACTCGTTAAAACCTCTGTAACATTCCCGGCGATAATAATCGATCCGAAACCCGACATTTTCAAAGACTTGTTGCATTCAATTTACGTTGATTTGTGCAATAACAGATTGGCTCGCGGTGCCTGCTACACGTATTCATCGCTGATAGGGAGACTAATGAAGAGCTAGTTAATACGGAGCTGCAAAGCCAGTTACGTCAAGTTTCGTTTTTCAGATCGCTCTTTCAATATTGGTTTTTATTATCGTATGATGCAACTGTTCGGAAGTGCATTGCTTGCTTTGCCAGAACAGCCAGTCGTAAATTACCACCATTATCAGTTCTATTCGTTTCGTCTGATGATTGCATAGTGGCAATAATAGCGTGGAATCAGATGCATTTAACACACAGTAACAATTTTTAAAAAATAACGATATCAATAAATATTCCCAGACAACACACACACACACACACACACACACACACTTTATTAAACAAGCTCGAATTGTGGACGCGTTCTCGTTGCGCCGCGCCGCGTAAATATTTAAAATCGAACGATTCACCTTCGACCAATGTTTACCTTTAATCATGCGGAACTTGAAGACGCTTCGTCAGACCTAGCACACAGCTGTTGCAATTAATGTCATACGTAGAGACTGCGGATCTTTATGCAATGAAAATTTTCAAAGAATGCTAGGGTATAAAATACGACAGAAAATTTAGTACGACTTTAATTTCTTTCAGATCTAAAAAGGCTACTACCACCGAAAATGAGATTCTATTTTATTCTACCTTCTTAAAATTCGTCTGCAAAAATTGAAAATTGCGTAAACATCCGCAATCATGACTCGTGCATATTTGAAGGAGGTCTATTAATTATTGAGATAACGTGGCAGCCGTGAAAAGTGATTTCTCGATGACCAAGATGCAGTATTATACATATGTAACAAGTATATTAACGTCGAAATCAACAATGCTGAAGATAGGACGTGAAAGATCTGCAGACTATAGTGATACTATAGTATACACTATACATAGATCTTGTACTATATGTAGAGTCTATAGTGATCTTGATGAACAAGATGAAGTATTTAAGTACATAACAAGCAAGATGAAAATAGGACATGAAAGGCCTGCAGACTATATAGTACTATTTCTTGATAACCAAGACGAAGTAACCTAACAAGAAGCATATCTCAAGCCCCGCCACATCAGCATTGAAGAATCCGCCATTTCCTGTTTAACAGCAGCCTAAAATAAAGTCCGATTGCAAGAAAATCGGTAGTTGAATCTTCCGTGGACCTTGATCTCTCGCATAAATCTAAGCAGGGAGAAAAATGTATATATGTATCTCGCGCGAGCAATCTCGAAACCGTAGTCTGGTTTATAGCAACGAATGAGACAATTGGTTCCAAGCATCTCTCGCCCCCGATTCTCGTCTTGGCCCGACCCGAGCCTCCCGCGTAAGGTCGCGCGGCCCACGTGCGCGGCTGGGAGTTCTGTTCCCAGACGGTCGTAGCCGAACGGGTTCCAAATAACCCTGGGCTTTTTCGCAACCCCAAGCCATGTATGTTTTGGGACACGGAGCAGACGACGGGAGTACCGCCATCACCCGTTGTGTCTCTCTGTCTCAATCCCTTGGCTCTTGTGTATGTTTGCATCGGTGCCTGTTCGTGTGTGCCAGTTTGTGCCACCTCTGTTTCGAGGTTAGCTGGACACACGCATTTACGTACTCGCCGTGGCCCAGCGCCACGCAGCTTGGCACCGGTTTTTCGGCCACCGTTGTGTAACCGTTAGCAGCACCGCCGCCGCGCCGTGGCCCGCCGCCCGTCCACGCTTTACTAGCGCAATTCTGGTGCTGTTCGCCTAGTCGCGAGACCGCTAGTTCTCATCGCGAGGTCCTACCAATCGGACACCATTTTTCCGGGTCTCGAGCGTCGCGTTACCCTCGCAGTCGCTTTCGATAAACTCCGATAACAGTGTCGTCGTCGTCAGCGGTTACGAACGGGTTCTCGTCTCTCGTGATCTTGTCCACCGTGTTGCAACCCGAGAACCGTCGATCGCCAGCTTGTCGAGATCTTTCGGTGCACGAGCGTCGAATCTGTGGTTTCCTCCGCGGCCTCGTGTTCGAGGACTGGTTTCGGGTTGCTATACACGGACCGATATCTACGCCGAACACTCTTCACACTCGGAAACAGCCTGTTGGGTAACCGTGGTGTGTCTCGTATTTCACAACCGAAAACCACTCCGGTTATTCGTTAGCCCTTTGACAGTCGACTCTCCCTCCGGAAATTCCTCCGGGAGGAATCCCTCAACGTCCTGTATATTCGTCGCTGTCCGACGTTGCTTTCCACGATCTCCTCGAAGCCTCGAAGCTACACGATCATCTCGATCTCGGAAAAAAAATCGTGAATGTGTCCTCGTTGCCGCCGCGAGATCAATCGATCACATCGCATCAGAAGAACGTCATCGGTCAGAAGATAGCCATTCGCTCGTATCCTCGGCATTATGCCATCGCACATGGAAGGCAGAATCGATCGTCGAGCTCGTTCAACGGCAAAGTGGTCCAATTACAACCACCTCCGTCCTCCCCGTGGCTTCTACCTCGTTTGGAAACCACTCGGCCCGTTGCTCAGTGGATTTTTCTCGCCCTGTGGTTCCTCCAATTTTCGTCCCTCGTATCGTTCTGCCATCTTCTTCGAGGATTTATGAGCGTCCCGAATCATCCGTATCGCCCGACGACCGATAAATCGTTCTTCCTCCTCTCTCTCCTCCGGAATATCCAGTTTCTCCAATAACTCAAATACAGATTAGCGTCGACTTTCGAGACGCGTCGCTCAACTGACAATTTCCGATTCTCACGAAACTTCACGGGAAAATGTCGAACACGTTTTATTTCTATCGTCGAGCTGTCTCAATTTCTCCCCGATGCGAATAATTTGCATTAAAGTTCACCCATCTAGATCGTGTAAATCCTTTTTTCTTGTTATCCTTCGCCTTCTTCTTTTCAAAAAATATCGCGGTGCCAGCATGCTCCAAAAGACCACCTTTTAAACACCCATTATACAAAAATGCTAGGCTTACCTATAGTATAAGCTGATGCTGACCTTGATAACTATGGGAAAAAAGGGTTGACAAGAAACTTGTCGCATTCAGCTTGAAGCTCTCCTTGAACCGTGTTATTTTAGCTAAAATCATTTCCAAATTTCCAAATTCTATCTTCTAATTTGTCTACGTGTTAAATCGATTTAATGCTCGTACAAAAAAATTTGCGCTGATTTAGTGTAACACTAAACATATATACCGAGCCTTCGAAACAATACATCTTCCCTTATAAAAGCGACAAGATTAATTTTATTCGGACTTTGTGCTGCTCCTATTGTAATACGCGCTCTCCACGAAAGATATACAATCATTTTTATTATTTCAAGTGGTAGCTTTAGTGTTAGCACGATGGGGACGTAGGAGAGGATTCGTGATAGAAGAAAATGAAATAGTTACAACGACCCCAGATCGACGCCATCGCGCACGGTAGAACAACAGCGATTGCAGTCGCGTGTGTTTTCTTCCATTTGTTTTCTATCTTCGGACGCCGCGCTGCGCCGCGCCGCGCCGCGACACGCATTATGGGAGGCCCGATTTGGCACGCGCATCGGCTGCTAGTTTCTAGCACAGTGGTTCCTAAATTGTCTTCCGCGGGAAGACTATTCTTCGGCTCGAGTTTATCCTGAAACCGTCCCACTCTTCTCCACGAACTGGCTCGTCATTTCCATTCTACAGATTGATCTAATCATTCCTGCGTTATTGCTGCACAGTGTATAGCCTAGGAGTCGCTAGAGCACAACAGTTTCCATGCAAATAACCTGGCTGCGACGTTGCGGATATAGTCGTTGAGACGTCTCCAATGTTTACTTGCCGAAGAAAACAGATCTTCTCGATCCAGTTGATTTTTTCTGTCCAATTGTTTCTATTAAGTTTACATTAGAATATCTGCTTAACCCTATTAGTGTTTTAGTTCGAAACTCTGAATTAGGATTATTGACCTAGAAGAGGTACACTCGGAATTTTTGTTAGGAACCTTGTCAGAAGTATGGTTGTAACATTTTCAATTGCTATTGCAGTGATCATTCCGTTATCATATTTAAGTCGATATCACTTTGATGATCAAGGTGTCGTGTAAAAGAAATTTTTGAATGTTCATTCCAATCGGTTGTGGCGGAACATAGAGGCTGAAACCATCACTACCGATTACCGACCGTGTCCGAGTGAAACAGATCTTCTCTAAACCACAACAAGAGCAGATTGCTATTAATAACGTTCCGGTTGCTTGCCATCGGTCCATCTCCGCAGTTGTTATAAATAGAGGTTCGGTCAGCGGTAGCTTCGATCCTCCGTTTTCTTCCTACCCTATCGACAGTCGCCTCTGGTTCGTTTCTCGAGACGATCCACGACTTCGAGCATATCGTGATCGAGCAGTAAAGATTCGGTAGCTGTAACGAGAAAATTTCCGTTTGATTTCGAATTGTTGGAAACGGTGTTCGCGAGTAGAATAGTAGAACATTCGTGGACTGCCTAGAAGTTGGATATCGTGGTTGTAGATCGTTGTATCGATCGATGGAATTTGGTGGTGGCCCCTAGTTGCATTCGTGGTTGGCCAATGACGAAAATTTATGACAATTTACCACCGAGAATATCCAACGTTGAGCCTGCGATCATTACAGTTCGTCAATTAACAAGAAATTTACGTACAATGCTACATTAGACAACCAATGTTTACCAACATTTACCTACACTAAAAACACACACACAGCTTACATTACTCTATTATAGAATATTACTATATCCACCTGTGTTTTTAGTGGCGGGCCATAGTTTGCCCAGCCCTGGCCCAGATCATAACATCTGCGTGCAAGTCACCTCTACAGGTTCGCGGTAGAGCATCAATTTATTACTCCGGGTTCGAATCTCGCCGTGGGTAATTAAGTTTATCCCTTTTATCCCCCAATTTGTACTTGGAAAATCCATAATTTACATATTATTTACGATACACATACTGTAATACTAACCGTAAAAGAGGATATCAGAATGAAGG